>BQNB010136426.1:0-18002 GCA_026074375.1 Tanacetum coccineum
AGGAGTCGCCAGAAAAGCTATGCTGATAAGAGGCGTAAACCTCTTGAATTCAAAGTTGGAGACCGAGTGTTACTTAAGGTATCTCCATGGAAGGGAGTGGTACGATTTGGTAAGAAAGGAAAGCTGGCACCACAATATGTGGGGCCGTTTGAAATAATGGAATGTGTTGGACCGATAGCTTATCGACTGAAGTTACCCCAGGAGCTGAGCTGTGTCCATGACACGTTTCATGTGTCAAATCTCAAGAAATGTTTGGCTGAGCCAGATGTTCAATAGCCTATTGAGATTGTAGAGCGGGATGTGAAAAAGCTAAAGCGGAGAAGAATCCCATTAGTCAAAGTTCGTTGGAACTCACGACAAGGAGCTGAGTACACCTGGGAACGTGAAGATCAGTTCTGGAAGAAATATCCGCATCTCTTCTCTGAAACCGTACCTTCTTCAGGTGTTGCAACCTGAGCCTTGAGGACAAGGATCTTCTAACTGGAGGAGACTGTAACATTCTGTATTTTCAGGTCATTTACGACATCATCTATTTTACTAATTATTTTTTTTTCTCGTACGCGTTTACTTTTAATATTAAATAGTTAAGGTTAATTCGCGAGATTTCAAAAATTAGCATTATAGCAACGAAAACCAAACTAATTTAATTTTTTCGTCAAGCATCAATATGATATTTTTTGCAGGGAATATTATTTAACCTTCATATTTTATTTTTATTGACTTCATAAATTATGTATATTTCGCGATAAAGTGCGTTTAGGCATACCCGGAACCACAAAAATATTTCTACGCTTCAACAAGTGCCTAGATTTTTATAAAATACTCAAAGTTTTATAAACCCGTATCCCCCCCCTCATATTACACGTCCAAACCAACCTTGTTAGCTAAGAAAATATAGTCAAAGTCCTCTTTTCATGGTCTTTGTTCAACACTTCCATTAAGCCTCATTAAAGCCTTGTTTCTTTGACCAAAAACCCTCCCCCTAAGACCCTCCTCATGTCCCCTTGACTTGTCCCCCCTCCTATGACTAACCAAGACTAACTTTGACCAAGAACCACTATAAATACATGCATTACATGTTCATTACTAAGCTAGAAAACTCAAATCCTCCCCCCCTTTGTGCCCTTGTATGCTACGGCACACACACACACTCTACTAAACCCATACAAAATTTTATACAACCCATACACATCTATACACATCATTCCTAAGACGTACTAAGGTGTTTTCAAGCCTCGGTTATCCATTTTCAAGTATTTATCAAGAAAGTGAAAGTTTTGGGTTTTGGATCTTAAGATCTTGCAAGCTTGGTTTAAAAATCTAAACAAGGGTTTAGATTGTATTTTTCATCATCATACATCATATTAAGGTTAACTAAAACTCTTTATGTCTTTACAATTTTCATTTTCATGCATATATATGTTCTATGTAGTTAATCACCATTAGAAATACTTTTAAACATGTGAAAAGGATTTTTACTTGTTATCATTGTTTCATACACTTTTACATATGATATGTTGTTGGTAAAATCAGGTTAAAATAGTACATAAGTATTTTACATACTTGGTTTATTATAAAAGTCTATATACAAGATTAGTTTTTGTAAGTTTATTAAAAAGCTCAAGTACAAGTATTTAAAGATATAATAAAAGTTATAGAGAATCTGTTTTTGGTACAGTTTTATAACATAAAAAATGATATTATAGAATGTATACATCTCATGAGGATTCCGAAGATGATAAGAAACTTGAAAAACCGATTTATAACGAAGAAAGATACACTAAAACGAGTTATATTAAGTAATACTTTATAAAAATATTTTTTATAAAAAGTTACTATTTTATTCAGAAACTTTATTATTTTTAAACCTCATAATAAGTTATAACTTTCAATTACGAGAAACGTGCTCCGAAAGAAACGTTAAAAACGATTTAAAACGACAAAGTTTATGTGCCTTTTTACTACAATTAATATTATATACATTTTCCTATAAAACCATGATCTCTAACATTCAAATAAATGGTGATGAACTATATAGGATTAATATGATAGCCGTACTACATTACTAGGAGTTTCATAAAAGCTCTTCGTATGACGTATTGACGAGTTGGTGGATTTACGATTATAAATTGTCCTGGCTCCTCGTAACGTCATGTCATTACCATCTTAATTATGATACCGAACATAGTACAATGAGCTATATACAAATCTTTAGATTCATTAATCAAAGTACTGGAGTACGTTATAAACGACCTATAATTATTTAGGTGCATTCCGTCATTGCCTGAAACACATTTTGCTGGTATAAACTATCAATTGCCATTAACTCAGTGAGTTCATAGCCCCCTTTTTTCTACAACTGATTTTACAAAATCTACCGGGTGAATACATTCTTGTTATCTATTGGACAACAAGTGTTTCTTTTCAAGTGTATCTATCCAGATTACTAGCCTGATTATTTATGGCCTAAGTACCTTATTGCCGAGAAGTCCCTATTAAACATGAACCTCAATTGCTATATAGCGAGCGCTTAGTGTTGTGGATAAGATCTATCGGGACTGACAATCCGCCCACCTTTCCTTGGGTCACTAGTTTGATCAGGTGGCATTTAACATTTAGAGTGTCCTGGTGTTGGCAAGCATCCTAATATTACTTTTGTGGGGCAATCCAATCTATTGAATAGAAGTACGTTAAGTGCTTCGTGTCATGAGCTTAGTGCATTAATACCTTGTTTTTAGACTAACTGAATGTGTTTTTCAGAGTCTAACTAGTACTTCGATCATTGTGCGTCCATTAGCCTTTTTTACTTATAAACCTATGATTACACTTCAAACCTTTTTTGACTTTTAGCATGTAATTTCAGTCCTAGGTAATTAAGATTGGACGGGGAGCCGGGTGATATCAATAGACGACAGATTCAGTGTTTAATCTAAAGTTTATGCAACTTATTATCTTTAAAAAACTTAAAGTCATCTTTGTATTAAGAAGCTTTAGTTTAATTAGAACTGTATAAATGACAATTAAAAACATTATGGGACCTAATGTATGAACACTTGACATTTTTGCCTAATGGCATCAATGAAATTTTCTCTTAAAACGTTCCATTTATTGGTCGTTCCTATACATTTGAATTGTTGTATACTTTGAATAGCACCACCAATGTTTACCATTCCGTTCTGCTACGATGGAATTTGGGGGTGTTTACAACTGCTAAAAAATGCTTATTCGAGGATGAAGTGGTAGTCCTTAAATTCAACCTCGTGAGGTTCATCGATTGAAGATTTCGGATAAATTTTACAAACTTTTAAGGCACTTTTCTTGATTTCTGTGTAAGATATTTCCTTGATTTAGTGAGGGCGAAGGAATCAACTATTGAGAGATGAATTCGAGAAGGAGAATTTTCCCCCCACGGTCCATAATATAAGCTTCATCAACTTCCCATGATGGAAAGTTGGATCATCGGCTATAGCAGAAAAGTATCAGCTTCATTCCAAAAGTAGAAAATCACTGATCCCCGAAGGAGTAGAGTCGGAGAAAACTTGAAACACATGGATCGTATCCGGGAGAAGGATTGCCATACGCAACTGAGTCGGAAAAATCTAAGACTTCTTGTGAGTATTCTTCACACGTAACATCAATAAGATCAACTTTCTTCAACGATTCGAGATTGTTGTACGAAATAGAAGGAGTATCACCACATTTAAGGGCTAAAGATTGATCATCATTCCTAAGTGTTATCTCTCCTTCATACACATCAATTAAAGCATGAGCTGTCCTAAGAAAAGGTCTTCCGAGTATTAATGGTACTCGAGGATCGGCTATGAAATCAAGAACAACAAAATCAGCCGGAAAGTAAAACTTTCCTACCTTGACAAAAACATTCTCAGCTACACCGTCTAGAGAGAAAGGAAAAAGCAAAAGTTTAATCGAAGTGTTCGGAGCTTCGGGATGTCTAAACGTTGAAGTGACCTTGTTGAAAAATCGAAGATGATTATGAGGGTCTTGTCTACCCGTGAACTTATTACTTTGCACAAGGTTGATCAAAGGTTGTTTAAGCTCAAAATTGTTTGCATTTATCGGTGGAACAACAATTGCATCTTCGTATCCCTCGATGGGAGCTTGTAACATTTGAGCCATGGTACGATTGTCGGCCATTGGAAACTCGGGTTCCTCAACAATAACCGTTGTTAATTGTTGTTGTCGACGATTTCGATTACGAGCTTGAGATCGAGTGCGCATGCACTAAAAATAAAGAAATTAAAAAGCAAACAAAAATTACACTAATTTTTTTTAACAATCTATTTTAAACGGATACACGAAAGACAACTTAAAACCAAATAATCAACTTACTTCACGGTAGCTCTTAAAAATTTCTTCTTAAGGTGAGTCGTATTTCGTAAGTGACACAAATGGCAAGTTTTTGAATCTTTGGTTCGATTTGGGAACTTTTCAAGTTCACCGGAACTTATTTATGATAATACCTCAATTGAAGGTATTATATGTTGGTGTTCTTTTACCAACTTTGTGTATTTTATTTTTATGTTTTTATGATAATTATACTAAAAAGAAAAAGAAAATATTTTTTTACTTTTTATATTTTTTTATTTTTTTGGATTTTTGAAATATTTAACAAAAATGAAACTTTCGAGGACGAAAGGATCTTCAAACCAAATCAACAAACGTAAAACGACGGAATCTTTAACACAAGTCCCCGGCAACGGCGCCAAAAACTGATGTTGATTTTTATACACTAATAAAATATACGATATAATATCAAAGAGCAATTAAGAACTTTCCTAAAGTCTCCTTTAAGAAAAGCTCACTCTAAAAAGATATATATAATATATAATATAATACGTATATTAAACCGGGAAGTATGATCACCCGGGTCGTTTCCCCAACGACTTGTGCAATTGAAACCACGTTTTAAGCTTGGATTATGATTTGAATAAGAAAATAGATGATTTGATGATCTATAACTACCAAATAAAAGTAACAATTAAAAAAAATGAACAATTAAAAGCAATTAAGCACTTAAAAAGATTAACGGGAAGCAAATAAAACGCGACAAATAAGCAAGTAAATCAAAATTAACTCCTAAAAATGCAAACTAAATTTCTAAACCTAAATTAGGACGAAATAAAATTTTAAGAAAAAGAAAAATATTTTTTTGATTATTTTTGAATTTTTTATGAATTAAAAACTATTTAAATCTAATTAAATCCTAAAAAATAGCAAATAAAGTCCTAAAAATTGGGAAAAATAATTTTTAAGCTTAGAAAAGTCTAAAATGTTATAAAAGCTAAGGAAACTATTTTTAACTATTTTAAAAATTAAAATCCTATTTTTAAAATTAAAAATAAAAGCTCAAAAAATGAAATTTAAAATCTAAAAAGGGATGAAAATGATTTTTTTTAATGTAAAACTAAAGCTATTTTTTTATAAACCTAAAAACTATATATATATATATTTTTTCTAATTTTTTAAAACTTTTTTTCTATTTTGTTATCTATTTTCGAAAATTAAAATATAAGAAAAATTATAAAAAATACAAAACTTAACGAAAAATTATAAAAAATTAAAGGAAAATCAGCTTATCAAAGCGTACTTTCGGCTTTTAAGGCAAAAATGAGTTATAAGACAATTTAATGAAGGAAAAGGACACGGATGAGCCTATTGTAGCAAGATGTTAAGACGTATGGTTGTTAAGCTTGAGGTCGTGGGTTCGAGTGTGGTTAACCCCTTTTTGCTCTTTTTTTTCAATTTTTGACTTTTATGAAAAAACTGAATACTAGGGCTTAAAGAGGACACAAAATTAAGTTATTTTAATAAAAGGTCAAAGCTGAACCTATATAAGCTCAAAAACTAGCATATCAAAGGCTGATTATTATCCAGATGAGGTCTGGGCTTTGCCTTGGATTATGCTTATTTAGCTGTAAAATAGCCTCATTTTAAGTCAAACTTTTTTAAATTTAAGACATAACGCAGTCTAGGGAATCATTATGATTATGCTCTAAGCTCCCAGGATTGAACCAAGATTTTTGCCTAGAAACAAATTAAGCAACTGGTATTTCGTATGATACAATAAGCTTCGTAAACTCAGGTTTTATTACTTGAAAAGTACAAAATTGAAACTCAAGATCTACATGATTGTATATAGCAGTTTAAGAATCCTAGCTTTTGTAAACTAATAGAACACCTTATTGGACTACTGATTTAATCAATAAAGCAATTACTACAAGCTTAGAAATTTAAATTTAAAACTAAGATCTTATCCCTATGCATTGTTTTTGGCTTTTTAGTTTTTTTATGACTTTTAAAAAAACTATGGTTCCTCAAGAAATGATAGTGGAAAATGAATAATATAAGATTTAATTAGATTAGCTTTGTGGGACTAATCTTAGTATTAACTTGAATGTAAAATCCTAACTCCTTCACAATTACTCCTAATCCACCAAATGGGCTCGCTTGTAAATGACTGCAGCTGGCTAACTTATTTACAAATGCCTGTTGCTTATGAGCAAAGGACAAAACAAGTGCAGGCATCTAGACTAGTCGGTTGCCTACTTGCATAAATGCACTCAAATAGAGTGTAATATTAATAATTAGAAATCCAAGTCCAAGATAGGAAGATTGTTAAAGCTTTACACTAACAAAAGAAAAGTACTAAAAGTACCCTGGCCTGGTGAGACATCTTACTAAAATATGCCCTCTCCATCTTACTCCATTTTTAAAATAGATCTTTGAAATCCTCTATTTCTAATTGCTTATTAATGAAATCATAGTGATCTCAATTGTTTGCACAAATAACCTTTGACTTAATGAAGACAAACTAAGATAAACCTCAATAAAACATCATCCTTAAACGATTTATGAAGATTTGAAAAATTCTTAAAATGTAATATACTTCTGCTAAATCCTCCTATACCAGTATGATTAACAGCTTATAACTACTTAAATAATACATAATCTAACTACATGAAATTAAGCTAGAAATGCTAATCACGCCTTCTAAGATAATTACCATTATATATTTGGTTTTTAGGGAATTTTTATTTCGTCATAAATAAGTCCCATACTAATAATTAGATCTATTTAAGCAAAAAGGAATGAAGATATATTAAATTCTATGCACCTATTAATAAGAGGAATTAAGCACAATGAAGCAAATAATTTAAGCAAATAAGCAGTCTTTCTAAAACGTACCTTAAAACACTCTATTCTATGCTCCTGAAATAATCAGACAAGGTAATTTAATAAAAGCAGAAACTTACTTGAGCTTCTAGTTCATCTACAGACCTGTAGAATCGCTTTAAGAAGCTTTGCTACAAGCTCTGGGTTATATAGATAAGACAGGTGATTGTCCTTGGAGATACTTCCATCTTGGATATCCCTTTCCAAAGCTTTCAAATCAAAGTGAAAAAGTATTACTGGTCTAATGATTTATAAGTATGATTTAGGTCCACAAATTGAGATCATCATGAGCTTGAGACTCCGAGAGCTTTGTGTAGATTATAGGATATAGTGCTGGATCATTTGATAGGTATATAAAATGATTGTAAGTGAATTTGAAAAAAGCTTATGACAATTTAAAATTTTTACAGAATATAACTAAATTTCACTTGAGAACAACTTTGATTACATCTTATCTAAAAAGAGATTACAAAGTTGAAAGAAATTATATAAGCTAAATTTAAAATTAAGCTAAAAATGAAAAGCTACTAAAAAAAAACTCATCTCTTTTGTGTGTGTGAGTGACGTGTACTATTTATAGCCATTAACTGGAAGCTTGTCTAGGTGTAGGAGTTGTCTCCAGACGCTCCTCTCCTATCATCTCTTGATAAATTTTAATACAATTTGTTAATTCATTGTTGGTACGTTTTAGATCAATGAACTCACACGGACTTGCCAGCGTGCATTCCGTGTGTTTTGCTTGAGGTGTGCCCTTTCTCTGTGAGTACTTCAAGTGCAAAAATCCATGATTACTCTGCTCGCTTTTCATGCAAATCCTGGCATTCACTTGAGTGGGCAATCACAAAGCCTCATTAATTTGACTATTCTCTCCACTGACCATCTTGTATGCGGTCCACTTGCTACTTGTACTTAGCACCCTTTTATTTGGATTTGCCTCTCGTTTTACCATGAAGGAGTTTACTGGAGCAGAAGATGCAAGTAATTCATCCTTTCGCGCCTTTTAAACTGAAAACGGGTAAAAGTCGTTTGAATTTTGGGAGAATGACACAAATGGTCCTTGTGGTTGTTTATAAACAGGTCTGTAGTGTTAAAAAAGGTTTGGAAATTAGCAAGAATGGTCCTAGTGGTTTTTATGTAAGGGGATTTGGGCTAAGGGATTAGGATTTTGGATTCCGGTTTGAGGCCCCTTTTAGGGTTTAAAGGGGAACTATTTTGAAATTTTGAAACTTGGAGGGCTTATTTTGACTATACATTTTGGTTTTGTTGACCTATCTGTTGACCAAGTAATTGACTAGAGTTAACTGTAGGATCTTGACTTTTTATGCGCTTGGCTTATGTTTTTTTTTCAACCTATTCCGTTCTTGTGTCCTTGTTTGCCCATTTTTGACGGTTTTTCGTATGATTTTTGATATATCCGTACCTGCACACACAAAACACAAATACAAGCATATTGTTGCCATTTTGTGTCTGTTTTGGGCTTATTGGCGTCTTTTTAAGCACATTAACGGATCTGTGTATTTTGCACTTATCGTTTCGTTGGGAATCATGCGTTAAAATGGCGATTTAAGCGTTATTATCGACCAAATTTCGGGTGTAAGAATGGCGATACAATTCGTTAAAGTGCTGTATACATCGAAGTATATCGTCGTGTAAGTGGGAACGAGAGTATGACTATGATAGAAAGTAGTGACCATAACTGATTGGCCAGTAATTCGAGAGTAGGGATCGACAAGGTAGGGAATGTTTCTAGGTTCAAAAGGAATTACCACACCTCGGATGAAGATGAAGAATGAACTGTAGTGAGCACCTCCTTTAGAACAAAAATGGATTCTGTGCGTCATCCACAAATACACAAATGGAGACCAAAGGAACAAGTTTGCACCTTACCCATTACCACCACAAGAAGGCAATATGAATGGTTGGTTGATTGATGATGCTAACGATTCATACCTTGAGTCTACGGCTAGTAATCAACCCATGAGCTTGACGATGGAAGACATTGGTGGGAGCTGAGTTTGACCTCGACCTGACTACTCGTGCAATCGATTTGATTTAGGATGTTTAGTGTTTCTTTCTATAGTTTGAACCATGTTAGAAATGTTTATTTCGATTTCGAAAATTATTAATTAGAAGTGGGTTTAGGATTTAATCTTGTGTGTTATGTGCCATTTTTAAATGACGTTATGTGTTGCTTCGATGTGTTGATTTCTAGTAGTGTTCTCCGATTCTGGAGCGAGTCAAAGCGTGAATTAGCGGCATCTATAAATTTTTTATGTGTACAACATCAATTATACATGTGCACAAATTACATATGGAGCTTACAAGTATATTACATGTAATTGGTATTGACACTATGGTAGGCGCTTATGCTGCAGCGCTCCGTACTCCTTTCTGTTTTGTGGGAATTGTAACGATCATACTGGATATACTAACACGTTGTATATCGTTCTTATTATATTATCTAAGTCACTTTCAAGAAACATTCGGTTTAAACACGAAAACTTAAACCTCCGGATGTATTGGAAATCATTGCTCCAACAACATCCCGAAACCATCGTGATTAAGTGACTAAACAACCCTCAACACATGGCTCAATGCGTAATGGAAATGGTGGGAAGGAACAGATGGTTGACACTACAAAGGATTTGTGCGTGTGTACCTTGAGACTTTGATGGAAACGGGTTGGTCTGGTGGCGTTGGACTAGTTGGCTATTGAAAAGATAGAATTCATGATAGAGAATTAGCGGATGTTTTGATAATCAAAGGGTGAAGCTATGCACGAGTTCAGTCATTGGCTAAGCTTGACTTGGTGGAATAACTCCAAGTCCAAGCAATGAGGTCGAGATGTGCTAATGGCAATGGCATGGAATGACTTCAAGGCATTGCTAACGACTGGGGTTTTGTCCAAGCATGAGATTGAGAAAGTTAGAAGGCGAGTTTAGGATCATTCATGGTTGGTATCTAATCATGCTGGATACACGGATCGTTTTCATGAGTTAGCAAAGTTGGTTCACTTTGGTAACTCCTCGAGGTGAAGCGTGTCTTACCTGGTACATTAAGGGTTGCTATATCAGATTCGTAGATAGATTGCTTCAAAGCCACTCAACTTGACTAACTATTCAAGCTCGCGTATTCTATTGCTAGGATTACTGATGTTGTGGCAGTCCGCCCAATGGTACTTTGGACTAAGGCTCGGTGAGAAAAGGAAAGAATGGGTTGAGGCGAGTCACGTCAGATAGTGTTGGAAAAGAAAAAAGAAAGGCTAAGGGGTTGTGGGTTTGTAGCAGCAGCTTTCCTCCTAGCAAAGATAAATGGAAATGTGCCAACAGTTGCGCTAGGTGTAAGGGTTTTCCGGAGAAAAAGGACTTTGAATAGGTGATACAATTTCCAAAGGGGACGTGGTCACATGGCCCAGAGTTGTAGAACACCAGGTTAGCATGCAGAGGATAAACGAGCAGATGTTAGCGCAAGTCGTATGGGCAGAGTTATTGTGATGCTCGCTGTGGAAGTTGGGCATCCCCCAAATTTCGTATAAAATTGTCCTACAGTGGAAAACGGGATGTAATCAATCTAGAAATCAGCTAGCGTTGAGAAGGGAATAGGATCAACCTGTGGCATTAAGAACTGAAGCTTAGGGGAAAAGGGCATTTACAATGTGACTGTCGTTAATGCTCTTAAGGATCATAATGTAGGGTTTGGGTTCGTTATTCCTTAATATAATCTACTACGCTAATTGTGCTTTTCGATTCTGTGCTATTTTAGTTTTATATCCCACCACTAAATTTGCGCACTCTTTAATGAGCTAAACCTATAGTATTAACTAAAAACCCTGGGTTATGTGATAGAAGTAGCTAATGGTAAGAAGGAAGAAGTTGATAGAATTTTCCGTGGCTGTAGACTAGAGCTAGGAGATTCTATATTCCCTATAGACTTGATACCATTAGGACAAGGAAGTTTTGATGTGATAGTAGGAATGGATTGGTTGTCAAACCAAAAGGCTGTGATCGTGTGTCACGAGAAGATAGTTAGGATACCTGTAGAAGAAGGTAAGGTACTCTGTGTTCAAGGAGAACGTAATGTCGGGAAGACAAAGACGTTAATGAGCACAAAGGCGAATGAACCGACGTTAAGCGATATTCCTATCGTACGTGATTTCGAGGACGTATTTCCGGATGACCTGTCAGGATTACCGCCACAACGACAAGTAGAGTTTCGTATAGATTTGATTCCTGGAGCGACGCCCGTAGCAAAGTCGCCATATCGACTAGCGCCTTCGGAGATGCAAGAACTGTCAGAGCAACTTCAAGAGTTGCAAGACAAGGGATTTATTCGGCCAAGTCACTCACCATGGGGAGCGCCAGTTTTGTTTGTCAAGAAGAAGGATGGATCGTTTCGCATGTGCATAGACTATCGTAAACTAAACAAGTTGACCATCAAGAATCGTTATCCACTCCCTAGGATCGATGATTTATTTGACCAACTTCAAGGAGCGCGCTACTTCTCTAAGATAGACCTTCGATCTGGTTATCATCAGCTGAGAGTGCAGGATGATGATATCTCGAAGACCGCATTCAGAACACGATATGGGCATTTTGAGTTTACGGTTATGCCATTTGGATTAACAAATGCACCCGCAGTTTTCATGGACTTAATGAACCGAATATGTAAACCGTACATGGATAAGTTCGTCATAGTGTTTATTGACAATATCTTGATATACTCAAAGACGAAGGAGGATCATGAAAATCATTTGAGATTGATGTTGGATTTGCTAAGGAAGGAGTAGTTGTATGCGAAGTTCTCCAAGTGCGAGTTCTGGTTGCAAGAGGTACATTTTCTTAGACACATGGTAAATCACGACGGTATTCACGTAGACCCAAGTAAGATTGAGGCGGTGAAAAGTTGGAAAGCCCCTACGACACCATCTGAAGTAAGATCATATCTAGGATTGGTTGGATATTATAGACGTTTCATCGAGAATTTCTCCAAGATTGCTAAACCTCTTACTTTGTTGACTCAGAAGAATCAGAAGTATGAGTAGGGTAAGAAGCAGGAGAAAGCTTTTCAAACGTTGAAGGACAATTTGTGTAATGCACCAATATTGTCGTTACCGGATGGATGGAAGATTTTGTGGTTTATTGTGATGTGTCAAACCAAGGATTATGATGTGTTCTTATGCAAAGGGATAAGGTAATCGCCTATGCATCAAGACAATTAAAGAGCCACGAGAAGAACTACACGACTCACGACTTAGAGTTAGGCGCGGTGGTGTTTGCGCTAAAGATTTGGAGGCATTATTTGTATGGAACAAAGAGTGTTATCTATACAGATCATAAGAGCCTTCAAAACATATTCGATCAAAAGGAGTTGAATATGCATTAAAGGAGATGGTTAGATTTGTTTAGTGATTATGAATGTAAGATTAAGTACCATCCTGGTAAAGAAAATGTAGTAGCTAATACTTTAAGTAGAAAGGAGGGAGTGAAGCCTCGACGAGTGCGAGCGATGGCTGTGACAATTCAGTCCAGAGTTAAAGGACTGATATTGGCAGCTCAAAGTGAAGCGTTTAAGGATGAAAATGTGATGGCTGAAGGATTAAATGGTACAAACCAGCAAATGGAAAAGATAAAGGATATAAGCCTATACTATATGGATCGTATATTGGTTCCATTAGTGGGCAGTGTAAGAACCAAGATCATGGACGAAACTCATCAGACGAGGTACTCTATGCATCCCGGAGCGGACAAGATGTACTATGATCTTCAAGATATGTATTGGTGGCCGATTATGAAAAAGGAGATTGCTATTTATGTTAGCAAGTGTTTGACATGCGCAAAGGTGAAGGCTGAACATCAAAGACCGTTAGATTTGTTGCAAAAACATGAGATACCTAAGTGGAAGTAGGAGAAAATAGCTATGGACTTCACAACTAAGTTACCAAGGTCAAGTAGTGGCCATGATGTAATTTGGGTCATAGTTGATAGGTTGACCAAATCGGCACATTTCTTAATAATACGAGAGGATTATAGTATGGAAAAGTTAGCAAGGTTGTATATTGATGAGATTGTTGCACGACATGGTGTACCAACATCGATTATTTTTGACAGGGATGGACGTTTTACATCAAGGTTTTGGCAAACGATGCAAAAAGCATTGGGAACGCGTTTAGATATGAGTACGGCTTATCATCCTCAGACGGGTAGATAAAGCAAGCGCACAATACAAATGTTAGAGGATATGTTGAGAGCGTGTGTGATTGATTTTGGTGGAATTTGGAATATTCATTTGCCGTTGGCTGAATTTTCCTATAACAATAGCAATCATTCGAGAATTCATTGTGCTCCTTTTAAGGCGTTGTATGGAAGGAAGTGTAGGTTGCCTGTATTGTGGGCTGAGATAGGAGATAGCAGATTAACTGGACCGAAGATGGTGCAAGAGACGACTGATAAAGTGGTTGTGATTAGAGATAGGCTTAAAGCTGTTAGAGATCGTCCGAAGAGCTACGCAGATAATAGAAGAAACCTTTAGAGTTTCAAGTTGGTGATCATGTAATGTTGAAAGTCTCACTTTGGAAAGGTGTAGTGCAGTTTAGAAAGAGAGGAAAGTTAGCTCCGAGATTTGTAGGACCTTTCGAGATCCTCGAGAGGATTGGTTCTTTGGAATATAGGTTGAGATTACTTGAAGAATTGAGTGGTGTGCATGACATGTTTCATGTGCCAAATCTAAAGAAGTGTTTAGCGGATGCAAATTTGCATGTGTCGTTGGATGAGATTAAGGTAGATAAGACCTTACGTTTTGTAGAAGAGCCTTTAAAGATTATGGAACGTGAGGTCAAAACTTGTAATAATAGTAAAATACCTATTGTGAAAGTGCGATGGAATTCCAAACGTGGACCAGAGTTTACCTGGGAATGTAAGGATCATATGAATGCTAAGTATCCCCAGTTGTTTGAGAATGCTATTGTCGAGACTAATGGTTAAATCTCAGGATGAGATTTCCTAAAGGAGGGGATATTGTGACAACTGAGATTTTAGCAGGTTAGTTGAAGCCTGTATAATTCAGTTTATGTGTATCATTAAGTGTATGTTTTATATGTGTATGAGATGGAAGTACATGAGTGGTGAATCATGGTACTTGTAGAAATGAAATCATTTAAAAGCTTTGCGAAGTTTCAAATGTCGTATTCGTAGCATTCTGTGTACGTACTATGTATATGTAATTCATATTATATATATTAGTTTAGTATTTTATAGATTTTAGAATACTTTCTATTTTTAGAAGTAGTTAGAAATGAAAGTTAGTTTGAAAACTAGTTAGAAAGTTCAAGGTTTAGCAAAATAAGTAAAGGTTTTTATAAAAATAACTAAATTAAAGGGGTTTTGTGTAAATAATAAATAAAAAAAAATAAAAAAAGGGTGTGCGTGTTGGGCCGGCCGAACAAAGGAAGGAGAAAAAAGGAATCCCAATCTGACAACAACTCTAATCTTGGTAATTATCTCTTAAGCACTATAAATAAAAATCATAACCTAAACAAAAATCACTTTGATCTCTCTCTATCTCTTTGACCGGACTATCAACACAAGGAGTAAGGGAAAACCCAAATTTTTTTAGGGTTTTGATTTCTAAGCTTTAAGGTATCGATTTCTTAAACATTTTTCAATTCAATTAAGTTTTAATCTTGTAACAATCATTAGGGATGGATTAGGGGTTTAATATATGATTGATTAAGTTCTGTAATTAATGGGTTTTAAACATTCAAAATCGTTTTTAGGATTTAATTAGGGTTTAGATGTAAATGATTAGGGTTTATCATGTTAAATTGGTAATGCTGCACCCTGCATCCAATCAACGTTTATCACCAATCAACTTTGTAAATTAGACTATGGTTCATTTTGGTCTTGTGGAAAACTAGAAGGGGGGTTGAATAGTTTACTGCTTTTTAACTTAAGGTTTTAAGGTGTTTGTAAAAATTCTAGATTCGAATTTATGTGAATTTAATACTTGCACAATATGAACAATATGCTTATCTAGACAATTGATATGATAGTATGAGAAAATAATGTAAGACAAGAGATAAGAGTAAGAACAATCAAACCACAACGCGAGGATTTATAATGGTTTGGTAATGAAGCACCTCTTTGCCCTACTCCACACCCCGAGCACCTAACTTGAGAGTTTTCTTCACTATGTCAACAAGCTTCCTTATGGCAGAGAAAACCGTACACAATGTTGCTTACACCGATTTACGACACAAAGCTAAATGTCTAGTTCAAATATTAGCTAGAACCAATCTATCACAACACGACTTCACTACTTGTTCACAGCTTCACAACTTCTTTATAACTTCACAACTTCTTCATAACTTCACAACTTCTTCACAACTTTAAGACTTCACTTCACCACACTATTTATATCACAACTATCTAACACTACTTGGTAAGATCACCACGATCTAACTATACTTACAAATGATTTACAAGTATGGGATTTGGATGCAACAAGATTGATATGCATACTAAGGTATAGTACTTCTTCACTTGATGATGAAAGTATTCTTCTCTTGCACTTGAGGAATTAAGCTTGGATTACTTGGAAACAAAGTTTTATGATTAAATGATCAAAGGATTTTGGAAAGGATATGTGGGTTGTTTTGAGCAGAAATAATGAGTGCAAAAGGTGAGAAAATTATGGGGAAAAGTCTAGTATTTATAGGACAAACTGGGAGAGCGTCTACCTAGGGGCGGTCCCCTTAAATAGGTGGGCGGTCCCCTTAATTTTAATGGGGCCGACCATGTATTTAAGGGGGCCGCCTAAGACAAGGGCTTCCCCAGTTTGTCTTTTGTGTAGGGGGAATTTTCTGGAATTTTTCTAGCCGTTTTAGGTCAGAAAATTTGAATTTCAAAATGTTTATTTTGAATAAAACATTTTTTTTAATTGTAGAAAATGTTTTGTAATGTTTACAACATTTTATAAAAGTGTGAGGTTGAATAAAAATTTCCTTTGATCATAAAATGCATTAAGCATTTATTTAATCATACCTTTAAGTGATGTATTTGTTGAAATGATAAATTTACTACTAATTACTTGTTTACGTTTAATTTTACGTTGAACGTTTTTATATTTTGTGATTATCAAAACATAAAAATGTGAAAAAATATTAGTAATGTTTTTAGGCATTATATTTTTATTAGCTTAACACTTAGTTGAAACTGATTTATCTTCTAGACTCAATAAGCTAAAAGGAAACTTAATAAGCTAAAACAAGCCCTAACCCTAGACCTAATAAGCTCATAATAGTACAAATAAGCAAAGGTAGAAGCTGAAAAACTACTAAGATTAAAAAAACAGCTTGACAAAAATATAGACTTAAAGGGTTTTGAAAGACTATGCCTACTTTTTTAAAGCTAAAATTAAGGCTCAATAAGCAAAAGAAAAAGCTGAAAAGTTTGAAACAGATTAAGATAAGGACTCAAAAGACTCAAATAAGCAAAAATAAAGCAAACAAGTCAAAGGAATAAGCTAGGTAAAGCTAAAATAAAGTGACAGACTCATTAAAATATTTTTGGACTTTTTGACAATGCAGCCTAAGATTTTAGGACTCAAGAACACATTTGTCATTTTATTAATCTGAAAACAAGTTAAGAACCTGCTTTGATGAGCTTATAACAATAAGGATATATCAAAGTTTAGCTAGAATTTAGCCACAATTTGATCTGCAAAAAGTGACCAAACTTACTAGCTTAACTTAACTGTTTTTAATCTAAAAACTCAAAAGGCCTTTCTAAATAAAAGTAACTCAAAACAGATGCATCAAGATGCATTAGGACATCATTTTGACTCAAATAGCTATACCTCAAATACCTTTTTAAGGAATCAATCAAATAAACTGATTGGAGAGCTAATAGACTTGCAGACTTGGAATTCAAATATGACAACCTAAAGCCTTGACAAAACTACTTAAAGACTTATGAAAACTAATACCTAGACTTAATGAGATCTTATTAAAACCACAAAGAAAACCAAAACAGACTACATTCCAATTTTTCCTATACTAAATAGCTTATCCCAAACACCCTACTCAGACATTAACAATTAGATTTAGACTAAGACAGATTTGAATTAAGGTTTGAAAAGTGAAAACAGGTAATGAGCTAAGCTAAACAAAGACAAATAAGCATAGATAAGCAAGCAATAAGCAGATAAGAAGTATGATAAGCTTAAACAAGAAATAAAGCTAAAAATAGTAAAAGGAGTTTGTACCTCAACCCCTTGCTTAAAACATGAGTTATTAATATCCTAATAATCTCTAGTATCCTATCCAGCTTATAAATAAGCAATCTAAAAACCCCATAAGCTCATCCATGGCTAGCTTATCTTCCAAAAAGCATTCCATAAAAGCATAGGTGATTTTGAGTGACTTCTTAATGAAATAATATTAAACAAGCTTTAAGAGAACCTAACTAATTAAGATGTAGCTTAATGAGTACAAAGAGCTTATGTAATTTCTGAAATCATGATTTAAGCTTAATTTGCAAAGAAATAAATGGCAAAATTATAAAAAAATTATTAAAACTTAAAAGAGTACAATACTGGAAAGAAAAATTACATTAATTAAAAATATAATAAGCTGGTAAGTATAAGCTAATTATATTACTCCTAAGCTAATCCTACTCCTAGATGCCCTTCTCTGTGTGAAATTGCCTCCTATTTATAGACGAATGAGAGAGAGAGAAAGTCTTGAGCTCTCGTGTGTTTCTTTTGTGAGAGAATTGAGTAGCCTTGATCACAGCCTTTCATTTGCCCTTGTG
>BQNB010136427.1:1640-18002 GCA_026074375.1 Tanacetum coccineum
AAAAAAACTATTAAACATGAGACCGAAAAAATAAACCCGCACAAAATAAAAAATAAAAAAAATTGCTCAACACAAAATAGGAAAAAAAAAATATAGATTTATTCAGATCAAAAAATACCCACGACATGACGCCCAACGCATAAGCCCATATAAAAAAAACTATTAAACATGAGACCGGAAAAATAAAGCAGCACAAAAAAAAAATTAACGCCCTGCATCAACGCGCGGGCAATCATGCTTAAAAAAACACTCACATCTATGATAAAAGAAACACCGCCCCACAGCAACGCGCCGGCAACTATGTTTGTTTCAACTATAGTGCAGTACAACATATTTGTCAACTCGTAAAAATTAGACAACATTACGAGTCGAAACGTTTCTAAAACCGTAGGTATGGCTCTCTAACTTTCGAAATTGCAGTGAAGGTTTTTATTTTCAAGTTTTCGTTGCAAATTTGATCCCCTGGCCGGGATCAAACCTGCAATTTGGCCAAAACACAAGGACCAAAAATGCAACCCAAAAAGACCAAACCTGCAACCCAAACTTAAAAATAGAGACCATCACTGCAATTTCGAAAGTTAGAGTCCAAAACCTGCAATTTGGCCTTCAAACAAAAACCATAGATAAACATAACAGAAGAAGAAGAGAAGAAGCCTATTCCAAATGATTTTTTTTTTTTTTTGAATAAATATCAAAATGCTGTTTAGCGCAGCAGCATTTAATACTACTACTAGTTCAATTAAAGAAACAACTACTATTTGTTGTTTATCATTATATACAAAAATCAGCCCTAGTAAATTCATTGCTAAGAAAACAACAACAACAAGAGTAGCACCAGTTGAAAGTAGTGTTTCAGATGATGGTGATGACGTCAGCAGCAGCAGGGGGTCAGGTACAACGGCAAGAGGACGGAGGCTGTTAAAAGTTAGAGAAGAGAAACGGAAATGAGAATTCGACCGTCTCAATAACCATCCTTCCTGGGCCAAGTATCTTTTTATTACTATTTTTTTTTAATTACTAATTAAATTAAGTTTTTACTAATTAATTTCATTATTATTTATGATAGGGTGTTGGAAAATGCTGCTAAAAATGATGTGGAACTAAGAAATGTTTTGGGCGATACCATTGGCGACCCCGACCAGATGAGACTCAAGGTAGTAAACTAACCTCATTACTTACATTTAGTTCGGAGTATGTATTCTCCACCCGGCACATGCCTTGTTTTGGTTCAGGTTATTTTCATACCTTACATTTTATTGACTTGTTTTTGAAGCTTTTATAAGCTTATATTATGACCATAATATAAGCTTTATATAAGGCGAAAAGCTTCAAAACAAGTCATATAAAGTGAGCCCAAAACCAAAAAACAACAGAAAATGAGCCCGCGAAACAAACACCCCCTTAGTAGTTAGACTAGACTAGACTTTTAATTAATGGTTCTACAGGTTGAAGATAGGATACGCAAGAAGGGGCGAGACTTTCACAAATCCAAAACAGGATCTGTTGTTAGCTTTAAGGTCACCATTATTCGAGAGTGAGTTAGCGTTTTCTCTTTCTTCTTTCTATTTATCTATTTCCGTGACCTCTTCATTTACCACCCAGATAATGTTGTGATTAACAGCTTCAGTCCTGTTGTTCCAATATATGGTTCAAGCTATATGGACCACCTTCTGATCGAGATGTTGACCTCATTGGCACCGTATGTTCTTCAATCCCACTCCCCCACTCCATATTTCATAATATATTGCTTCTAATATATATTTATGTCACAGGTTATTCAGTCATGGTATCTCATGGGACGTTTGGGTGCCTATAACTCATCTAATTTGCAGGTAACAACCATCACTCACTTTCATGTCTCGTCAACCTTTCACTTGTTTCTGTTTCAACTTTAGAGCAGTTAATTTCTTTCTACTTCTTGTTAAATTCTGTTGGCTTTCATCAACGTATTACTACAAGTTTTTTTAGCCTTTATAATTGTGGGGATATATGAGCTAACAACATTTTGATGCATAACTACTTCATTTTACAAGGTCATAGATTGCCGCAATCACATTGGTTGTCGGTTCCTCATTGTTTGATCCATTCAAAATGCAGTGCTATATTAGCAAACAAAAATGCCCATTACTATCAAACAATAAAATGTCAAACATAATATTTACTAGTTCTCCTGTTTGGTACTGAAAAGTGGCCGTTCAACCATGCAGTTGGCATATACAATCAATGGAAATACAATCCACTCTATGATGCGGATAACGCTTAATGTGATGCCGTCCTCATACCATGATATCGGTGAATGTTGAGTTTTCAAGACAATTGAGTTGCATGTCCTGGTATAAAACATGACATAAACTTAATTTATCGCTGCGGGAAACTATTTAGGTAACAGATCATGACTTTTGAATTGCAACAGGGTAGACATACGATACTCTCTAGATTACATTGCCCCTTGATGTGCTGCTCAACTGCTCACTGTATAGAGTTCAAGTAAGCATCTCTCTTCTGTAATCCCATCCAGAACGTGTTTAGGGTTTGCAATTTCAAACCAATTACATATAATATCGGTTGATTTGGAGTTTGTCAAACCAAAAAGGTTTAGGTGAAAGGTAACTGTTCAGATACGACCTCCCATACAAACTATTAGCACATCAACTGGAAATGCAAAGAAAAAGTGGTTTCGGGTAACCCTATCCGTTCCATATTGGCCAGTACTTCAAATAAATGACCTGTTTCAATCAGAATCCGTTAATGACCTGTTTGTTACCCAACCCATGACCGTACATCTTTCCAACTCAACACAATGTCCACAAACTCTGGTTGGTATTAGCATATTTAGACTTTGTCGTATTTGTGCTCTTATTTTGGCAGGTATTTTGGGTATTTCAGCAGGTAGTTTTTGGTGGCCGGTCATGGGTTATTGGAAGAGGAATGAAAAACCGGAAACGTATACAAGTCCTTTAATATCTAGATTGGTAAGATCCGTGCGAGAAGGTAGTTGAATCAGGACAAGTATCGGGTCAATGTGGTCACGTGACAGGTCCTTGTAACTACTACGTGTTGGTCCCTCAACAAACTAGGCTCAGATAGGCAAGGTGTAAGATTAGAGTTTAGAATAACATTAGCGATTATAAAATTATTGTATGTTGTTGTGCTTCTGCAATGTGTTTTGACCCATTGGCTATATCTCACTTCTGTAAGGTTGCAAATAACTACTGTGTGTGGCAATTTCAACCCATATATTTACTTATAAATGGGATTGAAATTTTGTGTAAAAAGGAAACCGGTCAATTTTGGTTGAACTTGTTGAAAGCCAATAAAGGTCAGTTTCACTTTGACCCGTAGTAGAACATGGCTTGTTTTCAGAAAACATGCTCGCTACTCAAGTTAGCCTCGCTTACTTCTACCAAATAAGCTAGTATCTCTACCTATATAAGAGGCAATTTATGAATTAGCCCATTATGACTGGACATGGTGACTAGGCACATAAAAGCAGACTGAAATCAGACTACAAAGGGAAATTTCGTCCCACAAAATTCACCTATCAAATCTGATGTTCAATCGACACTATGCACTTTGGCTACAATCTATTAATAAACATTGTTGTTTGATGATTCTTTATATTTAATTTGGATAATTATTTTGACACATCCTAAAATAAAAATGTAAATAATAATTTTGAGACAAATAACTATATTATATTTCTTATGTCTCACTTTTAACGTCATATAGCTGTATAAAAAAAAGTCAATGTCATCAAATTTTCCACATATATTATCAATAAAAATATACTACATATTTACTCAAAGGCAAGGTTATAAATAGCGAGAGGCGTGGCGTGACGGCATGGCTAAGCCTCACGCCTTTACGAGCCATGGCGAGTTATGGCGTTTTTAAGGCGTGACTTAAAGCGGCACAAAACATAAAAATATTTATAAATTTATATATTTATATATTTATATCATATTTTAAATATATTGAGCTTACAAAAAATGTCATACATAAGAAATAAAGTCATAAACTATGTTTGCATATATAAAAATAGGAGTGTGCACGGTTCGGTTTGGGTCGGTTTTTGGCTAAAACTGAAACCGAACCGAAATATTCGGTTTTTATAAAACCAAAAACCAAAACCGCTCGTTTTTGGCAGTTCGGTTTTTTTGGTTTCTCGGTTTTTGCGGTTCGAGTTTTTGGTTTTTTCGGTTTCAAACCGTTTATATTTGGTTGTGGCTAATTTATATTAATAAACTTGTTTTACATAAAAAAAATGGTTATTTTTATAAAAAAAAAATTGTCAATATTAGCCTAATAATGTTTACACAAAATTATACAATTATACACATGTAAATGAGAGAAACACACGTGAATGTGAAAATACACATAGTATGATCATTGTTATATATGTAACGATATATTGTCAAATAAACACACGTACACGACAAACACATATATAAACATTAACATAATACATATATTTTAATTTCATCCATAAAATAAATATAAATTTAAAATTTTGATTTATTATTTATTTATTTACGGTTTTTGGACAAAAACCGAAACCAAATTGAATTTTTTCGGCTCGGTTTCGGTTTTTTCGGTTTCTTTTGCTCACCCCTATATAAAAATACGATTTTTATCAAAATTGAATTCAAAAAACCTCAACGCATCACGCTGTATCGCGCTTTATCACGTTCTTCCACTCCTCTTCTCACGTCAAGCCTTAAGCCCAAGCCTTGGTATATTGCGTAGCGTGGAGGTCAAGCCTCGCGCCTTTGCGAGGCCTTAGCGGCGCCTTTTAGAACAATGCTCAAAGGTGATCTAGTGGTAAAATGAGTGGTGGCTAACATTCTAAAATATGTAAGGTCTCAAGTTCAACTTTTGTTATGTGCAAACAACTTTAAAGTGGTTACGTCAACCTCTTAAAAACAGAATATTTTACTTAATTTGAGTATGTGTGACGATGAGTTTAAACCTCGTGAACAAAAAGTCAAAAATCAAGGTTAACCAAAAAAAAAAATTACTACATATACTTAAATAAACTAGCTGTTTCCATAATTAGTTCAAATAAAAGCCGACTACATATGCTTGAACTTTCTACGTCATGTAACATTAATTTTAGAATTTTACAAGTTTGAAATAAAACAAGCTACTAACTTTTTAAAATAAAAAATAAAAATTAATAGAGTCATAAATTTCAGTTTTTTTATAAAATCACGTGACACTTTAAAAAATAAGTTCTCTCCAATATTTCAAAAAGGGGGTGATTTGCACACTCTTTATTTTGATTGAGACACTCAAAAATATGATGACTTGACATTTATGTCCTTGTAAGAATGAATATGAGTCAAAGTGATTTAAGGAAGGACATAAATGTCAAGTCATTATATTTTTGAGTGTCCTAATCAAAACAAAGAGTGTGCAAATCAGTTCCCTTTGAGCAATCATGTTTTTGCACTACTTTCATTTTTTTTCACCACTTTCATCTTCCTTCACATAGTTGTCTTCCCTATTAAACCACTTTTCTCGCCCGAAATTTTTAGCATACTATAAATTTGTCACCATAAATTTGATGCCCTCAATTTATATGATGTCCTGGGCCGTCGCCTAACTCTAGGGCCGACCCTGCATACAATGTTCACTCTTGAAAAAAACCGGGGAATTGCATATATATTATTTCAAAAACTCAAAATTACGTATATATACAACTTAAACTTATAATTGTTATATAACCTTTCAAAAGTTCATAAATTACAAATATATAATTGTATATATATCTTTATAAATCTTAAATATGTCACATATATGTCGAAATAACTATTTAATATAAATTTACATCTCTAAAATACATAACGGCTATAATTTAAAAAAAATTAATTGTTTTTTCTTAATTTACAAACTGGTTGGTGGTATTATACGTTTTCATTGTAAACATACTTTATTTATTTTACATATAAATAATGAGTTTATTTAATGCATTCGTGTTATATATATGTGATAAGGTGATTTTTTATGAGGTTAAATATTATCTTGATATATTATTTTTGACCATCTAGTTCATTTTGAGCCTCAAGACATCTACCTTTGAAACAAATATTATTTTTGCCATTTATAGAATCATAATTCAAAATTATGTTAAATAATTATTTTGATATATATATGATACTAAATGTTTAGAAATGATATATATGCAATTACAAAGGTTTACAAATGATATATATGCAATTATAAAACTTTTGAAAAAATATATATATGCAATTAGGTTAATTACTTTTAGCTGGCATTTACACTATTTTACTCAAATATAGCTCAACACAAACCATGAACTTATTAAAAGATATGCACGAATCTAATCTTTACTTACTTAACAAGTCAATTACTAATAATTAATAGATTAAATTATATAATCCGATGAATTCTTTTATCCACAAAAGGTGTGAATTGGCGAGAACAACGTGACTTTGAGTGTCATTTGGCACCAGCCATTGTCCACCCCACAAAGAATAGCTCCGGCAACTCTCATGTCTCAATGGGCACCAATTAAAGTAGGCAGGAGCCGAGACTCGAACCATTGACCTTTTATCTACAAAATCTCTTTAGTGCTTATGGGTTTTGTTGGAAGTGGGTAACTAATGAGCCAAAGCTCTTTTAGTGATGAATTCTTTAATATTTGGATTAAAAATGGATCATTATTTTGCTAGGTGCTATCTAAACGTCATTATCTTAGAAAGTCTTTGTTTACTGTGGATGAGAGGTACAACTAAATTATAAACAAAAGAATCAAGTGCCCCTTGTACATTAGGAAATTACTTTTGCATTTTGCATTGACAAATTTTTTTTTTTTTTGAACGACGACTTTATTAGAACCATTAGCAATAAGTTAGAAAATTACAAAGGAATCAAAAAAGGGTGTTGAAGCCAACTAACCCAATTCAAAGTTCTATTACATCTAGCTACACACCAATAAAAAGAGCGTAAAACAATATTGTCGAAAATAGTATCCTTTCGGGGAATAGGAGACGCAAAAAGGAATTGGTTCCTGAAGTTCCAAAGGCTCCACCAAGAAACGTAAAACACGCCTTCCAACACCTCTTTCGTCTTAGAACCTAAACGGATAGATTTGAACCAAGAGAGCCAATCTTCGTACGACTCATAAGGATGAACATCCAAATTCCACCATCTACAAATTAACTTCTGAATATCTTTCGCCACAGAGCAACCGAAGAATAAATGGGACGAATCCTCGAGCACGTGATCACAAAGAGGACAAGCCAAAGACGGAAGCGAGACATTCCTACGAGACAAATTCGATCTAGTAGGTAAACGATCGAGATAAAGTTTCCAAGCAAAAACGTTTACCTTAATCGGAATACTTTTAATCCATCGAGTAGGAACTTCCATTTTAGGGAGAAAAGCCTCATCTAACATAGATCGAACATCCTTGACTTGAAAAACACCATCGCCATTTAAGTCCCAAAACCATCTGTCATCCATATTAGATAAAATAACCGTATCAAGTAATAACGAAAGCTGATCAAGTTGTTGTGACTCTACACCTCCTCGGACATGACGACGAAAAGAAGAGGAGATAGACGTATTCATCTTATCAGCAACCGATATGTCTTTATTCTCTTCAAGAGCAAACAAACGAGGAAAAGAAAGCTTGAGAAGATTATCGCCAATCCAAAGATCTTTCCAAAAGCTTGTACCTGTACCTTTTCCCACACGAATCTTACAATGAGAAATGAGATCGACACCTTTGACTTTAAGGGAGTTAACTTCTGTTATGATGGAGCTCCATGTCGAATTGAAAGCAGCAGAAAGAACATGACCATTCAAGCCATGTAAAGCTGATATAATTCGGGACCATAAGGAGTTATCATGAGAAAGGTAGCGCCATACCCACTTGAAAAGAAGAGCCCGATTGAGAGCGAAGAAACTAGAAACTCCCAACCCTCCGAATTTCTTAGAAGCAAGCACCTTAGACCATTTGACCCAAGCAATCTTTCTATCACCCTCTTGAAAGCCATTAAAAAAATTCCTACGCAGACTCTCCATATAATTAAGAACAGATTTGGGAACCTTGAAAATCGACATGTTATAGATGGGCTCAAGCTCACATCTAGAATCATCCAAACATAAGTTTGCATTGACAAATTATTAGGATGTCAACGAATAGTGTTAGCTCGTAATATATTATTATTATATATATATTATTATATATGTGTAATGGGCTCAAGCTCACATCTAGAATCATCCAAACTTATGTATATATTGTTTCGGTTATCAATAATACGGGACACACACTTTATGCAAACCTACATGGTATCAAAGCCTAACCAACCGATCCTAAACCTAATCTCGTTCTCCTTGGTCTCGTCCTTCCAGTCGGCGAGTTTTGTTTCAACATCTGAAATGTTTGTTTTGTGTGCTTAGGTCACACGTTTACGTTTTCATATCGTGTTAAGGTCACGATTGTTTTTAATACGTGCCTAGGTCGCGTTTTGTGATTAATCGTGCTAAGGTCACGATTGTTTTAATACTTGCATAGGTCATGTTTTTCTGTTAGTTCGACATCAAGTTATTTGTTTGACATACGCAGCCTACTAAAACTCCCAACATTCATACAAACCCTACATCCTCGCATAATTAAACCCACAAACCATTAGTTGATAATAAATAGGCTGTCACTTGCAAATAGATAAGAAAACTTATATCTGCACCCTAAACCCACTAATAGGCTGCCACTTGCAAGATTCGGTTTATACATCTCTGTAGGTTGTGATTTCATTTAAATTGCTACACGAAAGTCATGACAGGTCAAGATACGGGTAATACTTTGACCAATCATGCCCAACCAATTTTGGTTGCCTATCAAACAGGCCCAACCATGCCGGCCCAACAGTTGGGTGTTCATAGTCCTCCACCTAGTTTTTTAATCAAGTTGGCCCAGCCCATGATCTACTACCCTACTTCTGGCCAACCGGGCTTTGTTCTACTGCCAGCCCAGCCTATGATTTTTCCTCAGTCGGCCTAGCCTAGTGTTATGACAGGTCAGCCCGTTAATCTGCAGGGGAATGCGGAGCATACAGCTCTCTTGGGTCAAGCGACCACCATACCACATGCCTTTACTACCGTGACTCTTCAGGATCCTACTAGTGGTGCTTGAAACATAGATACAGGTGCGAGCGCTCATCTTAATAATTCGATTACTAGTCTTAGTGAAATTTTTAATACGTGTATGTATCCGTCTATCTCGGTTGGTGACGGTCATTCTATACCCGTCACTAATACGGGCCATAGTATTTTTCCTACCCCAACTAAATCTCTTCACTTAAATAATGTTCTTATCACCCCTCATATTGTCAAGAATTTAATATATGTTCGTCAATTTATTCGTGACGATAATTACACTATCGAATTCGATGCGTTTGGTTTTTCTGTTAAGGATTTCCTAACGTGTCATGTGCTTTTTCGATGTGACAGCACGGGGGATCTTTACCCAGTCACAGCTCTATATCAGATCCCTCATGTTTTCCTTGTTAGTCAGCATACGTGACACCAGCGTCTTGGACATCCATGACGTGAAGTGCTACGTCACCTTGTTTCCAATAATTTCATTTCATGTAATAAGGAGAAACCTCATGTGCTTTGTCATGCTTGTCAGCTTGGCAAACACGTGAGGCTTCTGTTTGTCAGTTCTAATACTGTCGTTACTTCTTGTTTTGAAATTATTCACTCGGATGTGTGGACTTCACCCACCCCGAGTCTTTTAGGTTTAAATACTATGTTTTGTTTTTAGATCACTATTCGCAATTTGTTTGGGTTTATCCTTTGCTTAATAAATCTGATGTTTGGTCTAAGTTTGTATTGTCTCGTACCTATGTTCGTACTCAGTTCAAGTGTGAAATTCGTTCATTTCAGTGTGACCATGGTAGTGAATTCGGCAACCGTAACTTTCATAAACTCTTTGCTGACAATGGCATTCAATTTTGTTTTTCATGTCTAAAAACATCCCAACAAAATGGTAAGCCTGAACGAATAGTTCGTACTATCAATAACCTCATTCGAACCTGACTTTTTCAAGCCAACCTTCCACCTACTTTTTGGGTAGAAGCCCTCAATGTGGCCACTCATCTTTTAAACTTTTTACCATCTACTGTCACTCATAATGAAATACCTTATACCCGCTTGTTTGGAACAAACCCTGACTATAGCCTTTTACGTATCTTTAGGTGTTTATGTTACCCTCACATTGACACCAACCACAAGCTTTAACCTCACGCCACACCTTTAATCTATTTAGGACAAGCTTCCAATCATCGTGGGTATCGTTGTCTTGATTTAAAAATAAATAAAATCATTATTTCTCGTCATGTTACATTTGATGAGACCGTTTTTTCTTATGGCTCCACTTAACCCGTTATACCACCTACCTATACATTTTTAGACGACATACCCGATATTATCCCACCAGCAATTCCCACCAATCCCGTTGTGCAACTCCCACCTGAACCCATCACTCCAATTCATAACACCCCGATCCAACACCACCCTGATGCGGCCCAACTACCTACCACGCCCCAACAACTCTCACCGGCTCACATTCAAACCACCAAAAATCAAGCCCACTCACCGCCCCCGTCCACGTCCGCGGTCCAACAATATACGCCTACCCCAACTCAATCACCCGCGACCCAACATGAACCTGCGGCTTAATCACCTATTATAATTCCTGATCCAACTGAAAACCCAAACCCGGTTTTGATTCATCCCATGGTCACACGTTTCTGTGTTGGGACTAATCGTCCCACTGAGCGTCTCAATTTACATGTGTCTTCGGTTTCCCCTTTACCACAATCTTATCGTGATGCGTTTAGTGATCCAAACTGGCAAAATGCTATGCTTAATGAATATCATACGCTTATTAAAAACAAAACTTGGACTTTGGTACCTAGACCTACGGATACCAATATTGCGCATTGTATGTGGCTTTTTTATCACAAGTATCGGGCAGATGGCAGGCTTAGTCGCTACAAGGCTCGTCTTGTGGCGAACGGTAGTACATAGTTAGAGGGGGTTGATGTTGATGACACTTTTAGTCTGGTTGTTAAACCGGGTACTATTCAGACTGTCCTTAGTTTAGCTGCTTCTCGACATTGGCCGATTCATCAACTCGATGTCAACAATGCTTTTTTACATGGTGATCTCTCTAAGACAGTTTATATGCATCAGCTTTAGGATTAGGTATTCTGTTCATCCGGATTATGTTGGTTTATTACAGCGGTCTCTCAAAGGGCTAAAACAGTCTCCCCGTCTTGGTTTCAGCGTTTTGCATCTTTATTACTCGATTTTGGCTTTTCTCATAGTCGTGTGACTCCTCCTTATTTATCTACAGACAAGGACTTATATTGATTACTGTTATAATGTTATGATATTGTCCTTAACCGCTTCGTCTGAATTTTGTTGCAGCAAATTAATAGATGCATCACATCAAGAGTTTGCTATGACTGATCTCGGTCCGCTCAACTATTTTCTGGGTATATCTGTTTCACGTGATTCTTCGGGGTTGTTTTTATCTCAAAAGAAATATGTTGTTGAGATTCTTAACAGGGCGCATATGGTTAATTTTAATCCCATTCGGACTCCTATTGATACTGAGTCTAAACTGGGTAGTGATGGTGATCCGGTTTCTGACCTGACTCTTTATCGAGTCTACAGTTCTATACATAACCTGTTCATTTTAATCACAGATATTTCTTAAGCTGTTCAGCCAGTTAGTCTTTATATCATGATCCCAGAGCCTCATTTCTCGGCTCTTAAACGGATTCTACGGTATGTTCGTGGTACTTTAGATTATGGGTTGCAGCTGTTTTCATCATCTACCACAGTTTTGGTTGCTTATTCAGATGCGGATTGGGCTGGTTGTCCTACTACTCGACGTTCGACTTCCGGTGTAACATTCCGTATTTTCAGGTCATTTTCGACGTCATCTATTTTACGAGTTTCCGTGAGTGAGTGTCGACATTTAACATTTTATTTGTCGATAATAAATATTTTCGTATTTTATTATGAAAAATTTGGAGAAGAATTGATAATTTTTATTTTTGACGTTTCGCGAGTCAACGGTTGATCGCGCGTTCGTTAATCGTTTTGAGCATCGTAAAAATTTACGACATGTCTCGCTATTATTCTTATGATCATAAAATATCATTTTATGAACCACGTCATATTTATTTCTCGACCTTGGTCATAGCTCGCGTTTAATTAATAAGATATTTATTAGATATTTATAAGATATTTATTAGATATTTATCTAAAATATCTTTTAGATATTTTCCTTTAACTTAACCCTAGTTAACTTAACTAGAGTTTCTTAACCTTAGTTAAGCCCTATATAAAGGCTTAACTAGTAAGAAAAACATACAAAACACATTCCTAATGTGTAAAACACAAAAAAACTCTCTCATTTCTCTCACATATATCACGCTCAAAACCATCTCCATAACACAGCCATACTTTGATTTTCTATATCAAAACAAGTGTTCTTACATCTATTCTAAGTGTTCTATAGAAAAGATCGGAAAGGGTTGATTCTTCTTTTCGAAGGATTTACGAAAGTTTGTGCAAGATTCGGTTTCAAAGATTAAGGTTGCTAGTTTATAATCTCGGTTTGATATCCAAAACATGGTTAGATCATTTGCTCTCATCCATCATCCTTCCTAAGGTTTTCTAAATACCTTTATACTTTTCATTTCATGATTTTTAATTTGTGTTCAATGCTTTTATTTAGCTAAAATCATATTTAGGGGTTTCTTTAATGATTTTGATTAAAAGTGAGATTATAACACTTGTTATCTTAAATCTTGTACCGTATATCAAGACCCTAAAATATATAAACATAAGATATTAAGGTTCTAATGGGTTTGTAACAAAGTGGTAAAGCTAAAAAGTCCTTAAAAACAAGTTTTTAAAACACATTTTGAGAAAAAATACTAAGGGCTGTTTGTAATTCGAAATTACATATCAGTTTTTATGATTATATAAAAACTAACCAGTCACAAGAATCGAGGGGTCATAAAGAACTCGAAAAACCGAATAATAACGAAGGAAGAAACGCTATTTACAAGTTTAACGATATTAATTACTTTTTTAATAAAATTATTTTAAAAAAAAAAGTACTATTCATTACAGAAACTTATACTTTATAAACATCAATAATATGATAAAACTTTAAATTACAAGAACGTGCTCGAAAGAATCACTAAAATCGGAGTTAAAACGAATAAGTTATGACGATTATACGATTAAGCTAATTAAATTTATATAAATTATATATTCATTGAATAGTAACAGTACTATTCATCAGCAGATTTTAACTTCTTTAAAAATACGATAAGTTTGATAACTACTTTCAAATATGAAAGGTGAACGAAGGAAACGTACACAACGGGATAAAACGAGAAAGTTATCACACTATTTTCTAACTTGTGCACTATTTCCTGAGGTGGGAAAAAGTGTGGTCGTTTTTAATAAACTTATTGCAATCATTATGGAAATGCATTTAATAATAACTATAATTTTAGTTTTGACTTTTATAAATATTATATTAAAAGGCGATTGAAACCATTTAACGATTATACGAATATTACATTGTATTTAATTATCAAATACAATTTTAACATAATTTCACAAACACACCTAGATGGGGATGTAGCTATATAGAAATATATATGGTGTTATAGTTTACCAAGTGTATAATTACTAGGGAGTTTCATAATGAGGCCTCTTCGGATGGCGTATTTTGACGAGTTGTTGGATTTACGATTTTAAAGTATCCCTCAGTCACCCGCGACCTAACATGAACTTGTGGCTCAATCACCTATTATCATTCTTGATCCACCTGAAAACCCGAACCCTGTTTCGGTTCACCCTATGGTCACACGTTTCCGTGTCAGGACTAATCGTCCCACTGAGTGTCTCACTTTACATGTGTCTTCGGTTTCACCTTTACCAAAATCTTATCGTGATGCGTTTAGTGATCCTAACTGGCAAAATGCTATGCGTGATGAATATCATGCGCTTATTAAAAATAAAACTTAGACTTTAATACCTAGACCTCCAAATACCAATATTGTGCGGTGTATGTGGCTTTTTCATCACAAGTATCTGGCAGATGGCACGCTTAGTCGCTACAAGGCTCGTCTTGTGGCGAACGGTAGTACACAGTTAAAGAGGGTTGATGTTGATGAGACTTTTAATCTGGTTGTCAAACCGGGTACTATTCGGATTGTCCTTAGTTTAGTCGCATCTCGACATTGGCTGATTCATCAACTCGATGTCAAGAATGCTTTTTTACATGGTGATCTTTCTAAGACAGTTTATATGCATCAACCTCCTGGATTTTGGGATTATGTTCATCCGGATTATGTGTGTTTATTACAGCGGTCTCTCTATGGGCTAAAACAGACCCCCCGAGCTTGGTTTCAGCGGTTTGCATCTTATATTACTCGAGTTGGATTTTCTCATAGTCGTTGTGACTCCTCCTTATTTATCTACAGACAAGGGACTGATACTGCTTACTTGTTATTATATGTTGATGATATTGTCCTTACCGCTTCTTCTGAGATTTTGTTGCAGCAGATTATTAGATCATTACATCAAGAGTTTGCTATGACTGATCTGGGTTCGCTCAACTATTTTCTGGGTATATCTGTTTCACGTGATTCTTCAGGGTTGTTTTTATCTCAAAAGAAATATGCTGTTGAGATTCTTAACAGGGCGCATATGGTTAATTGTAATCCCAGTCGGACTCCTATTGATACTGAGTCTAAACTGGGTAGTGATGGTGATCCGGTTTCTGACCCGACTCTTTATCGGAGTCTTGCAGGTTCTCTACAGTACCTCACTTTTACTCGACCAGATATTTCTTATGCAGTTCAGCAGGTGTGTCTTTATATGCATGATCCTCGGGAGCCTCATTTCTCGGCTCTTAAACGGATTCTACGGTATGTTCGTGGTACTTTAGATTATGGGTTGCAGCTGTTTTCATCATCTACCACAGATTTGGTTGCTTATTCAGATGCGGATTGGGCTGGTTGTCCTACTACTCGACGTTCGACTTTCGGGTATTGTGTTTTTCTTGGCAACAACTTGCTCTCTTGGTCCTCTAAGCGTCAGTCGACGCTTTCTCGTTCCAATTCAGAGGCAGAGTATCGTGGTGTTGCCAATGCTGTTGTAGAGACTTGCTGGTTACGCAATTTAATGCGTGAGTTGCATACTCCTTTATCTTTCGATATGCTTGTCTACTGTGATAATGTCAGTGTTGTTTATTTATCATGCAATCCGGTTTAACATCAGCGTACAAAGCAAATTGAAATTGACATACATTTTGTTCGTGATTTGGTTGCTGCTGGTCAAGTTTGTGTGCTTCATGTGCCTTCTCACTATCAGTTTACGGATATTTTCACCAAGGGATTGTCGTCAGCTTTATTTGAAGAATTTCGCTCCAGTTTGAGCGTCTGGTGTCCTCCCGCTCCAACTGCGGAGGAGTGTTAGCCCGTAATATATTATATATGTGTAATGGGCTCAAGCCCACATCTAGAATCATCCAAACTTATGTATATATTGTTTTGGTTATCAATAATACGGGATACACACTTTACGCCAACCTACAAATAGTTATTGGTGCATACACAACATAAAGCCCAAAAATATGTTCTACAATTGTTGATAATGATCTGCCTAAATTAATACCTGCTTGACAAGGATTTTATAATTACTTCATTTATTTGGACGTTTAAGATATATAAAAGTGATGACTGAACTGAGTTTAACTACTTTAGTAAAACATCACGGTTTAGTTTGTGCATACAAATGAATAAAAGACTAAATTAAATATTCACTACAAGAAAAATGTTCTTTAATGACACACAAAAAGTGTCAGAAAATGTCTAGAAAAGTGTCAGTAAATATGTTTTTGCTTCACCTTCACTTATAAAAAGTGTCACTGAAAAGTCAGGCGGTAAAAGTATATGCTGACAGCGTTTACTGACACTTAATAGTGTCAGAAAAGGTTGATACTTTTTGTGACACATTCAAGTGTCACTATAGGCTACAAAAGATTTTGTCCATATGCATATATACAATTTTTAGTGTGTTATATTTATTCAAAATGAACATATTAAAAACAAGTAATCAAGAACAAAAAACCAAGATTGAAACCGATTTATTATTTTGCCTAACCACAAACAAGAAACTAACATCTTTCTAATGTATGAAATGCAGCTACAATGATTATCGGAATCCAACTATGACTAAGCTAAAAAAAGAAGAAAATAGCCATGCTTGGTCTTCACAATCCCCATG
>BQNB010136428.1:0-18002 GCA_026074375.1 Tanacetum coccineum
ATGATTAGTAGTTGAAACTACTTGTACTTTTTGAGATAGTTGGATAAACACTTAAAGAATAACAAACCAAATACTTAGCAGTCAAAAACACTCTCAAGGTCTCAACATACCTATCTTTCACAAGTTAATGTATCCTTTTTGTCTAGTATGCGGAATACACCTATAGGATTTTTGGGTAGTATAAGACACACTAAACGAAGTTTAGAGTGACTATACTGAGTATGTTGTAGAATATAAAGGGTATCCATGTAGATTGACTATTCTGAGTTTTTGACACAATTCATAAACGGCCTTAGATTTAAATGGCCTTAGATTTACGTAGGTACCCCTTTGAAACATCGAGGACGATGTTTAGTTCTAGTATGGGGGGGAATCTTCGATTTGATTTTGCCTGCAGTCGTTGTTATCACACAATCCCGTTTTTACCACCAAATTTTTGAAAAAAAAATGAAAAATTTAAAAATTTTCAAAAATAAAATAAGTGTTTTGTCACAGTTTTGACTTTCCTAATGGGTAGAATGAGAATAATTTTTGACTCGATCGGGCGTGTTGAGCCCTAGCTAGTTCCTCAACTTACCGCTTGTAGGCTAAGCTTTCACGAATTCTATTGCTTCGAATTTTAATAAGGTGAAGAACAAGAAGTGATAGAGTTAAATATAAGTTTATGTGCTGAGCAAGAGTCTTCTAAAACTTATATGAGTAACTTGTGGCTTTTTCTCCCATTAGCTTCTAATCCACCTAATCATACGTGCTCATTTCAATTCAACTAAGTCAATCGATGTTTTTAGAAAAAGCTTCAAATTTGTAACTTGATTCTTTAAAGCGAGGTTTTTCTGTTCTTAGTAATTTGAAAGTTAAAATGCCAAAGAAGCATGAATGAAATATGAATGCAAAAATGCATGAATATTGAAATTATGCCAATGAAGCATACATTTGATTATATGGAACAAGTAAAAGATGTGTCGTGATATCCCACTCCGCTAACCACGAGGTGGGGGTTCAAACTAAGACATCTTTACTTCTAGGGATTTGGTGTGTTGTGATATCTCACCAGGAAGCGAGGTCTAGGTGAGGGTTCAAACTAAGACACCTATCCTTAGCCATATTAGGAAGAAGGTGTTGATGTGATTTCCCACTACGCTAGCAACGGGGTGGGTTTTCAAACTAAGAACACCGGTCGTTGGTTGTGATATCCTACTAGGGAGCGAGGCCTAGGTAGGTGTTCAAACTAAGCAACGCATTCCTAGCTTTAAGAACTTATGATTATGATGATACATTCCTAAGCTTTAAGAACTTATAGGAATACTTATGGATGAAGATGTTGCAAAGTTCTACAGTTTAAAAATTTGTTCTTTATAAAAATTCAAGTTACAAGGAGTCTAATTAGTTGTTTGCTTTGAGTCATGATTCATCTGAACTAGGGATTACGGAAATAAGTTGGATCCTATGGTTGAGTTGAATTGGTTAACACAGTTTTAAATCATATATCCATGTTGGGAGTTAAAAGTTCACAAGTCATAAGTATGAGTGCTTAACATTTAGACTTATATTGACAAATGATCTTGTTTAATTGCTTGGTTTGGAACTAGTGAAAAATCGGGGACGATGAATTTATCCGTCAGGACATCCGTAGATTATTCTATGGGCGCTTCTCATTCTATGATTCCAATGTTGATAAAATAAAGGAAGTCAAACAGGTAGAAAAGAAAAAGAAAAATCCAAAATAGTAGGGAGATATTTTGTTGTACATATAAAAATTATGGTGGTGTTTGAAAAAACAGAGGACTCTTGTCGAAGCTATTGATTCTTTAGTTCCTCTTGACGAACACTTAGCTACTTTTCGAGGTTATTAGTCGAGGGGGATTGAGATTCTTAGTTTTCATAAATGTTTACTTCATAACATTGCGTGAGGACACGGCAATACCCTAGCATGGGGGATTTTAATATGTGCTTAATTACACATATTTTATATCCAATAAAACAAGCTTAAATTATTAAAAACAGACAAAAATTGCCAAAGATATGTTTGTTTTGCATTTGTGTTTGCGCGGAAACGGAATATTCACCAAAAAGGCCCCCACACCTACCATGATTATACTATACGAAAAATCAAAGCCAAAAAAAAAAAAAAACGACAAAATTGGGCAGGTATGGAAAAGACGAGCCAATTCGAGCAAGAGAAAGTCAAACAAGTCAAAGTCTCATAAGTCAAGGAGGAAGTCAAATTTGATGAATATAAATAAAGGGACTGTTAATTGCCTATTCCTCATAGGTTATTTAATACAAATGGAGAACAAAAAGACAAGGGCTGATGAATTTGTAATTTGGTGCTAAATACAAAGTTAGATGGGGGCTATTCCTGCCAACCCATCATACTAGTATTACATAAAAAGGACTAAATTCGCAATTAGAGATATAGTTGAGGGGGCATTTCTGCCAAACCCTCAACCTTGTATTACCAAAAGGACGAAAAATTGCAAAAAACTTATACAATTAACCATGACGGGGCCAATTTTTTCCTTGCACTTATTATTGTTATATCATCACAAGGACCTTTCATGTTAAACTCTTATACAAGTTAAGGGTTCATTTGTGCCAATCCCCAAATAAGTTTTATAAATCAAACCTGACGAACCCTAATCCTTTCCCGCCATTCCCAAAACTCACGGGTTTCTCTCTTTTCCATCCTTTTACCCGGCAACAATATCACCAATGGATAAAACCTTTTACTCCCCATCACAATATACCATGCCAAGCTGGCAATCCATGTCAGCTTTTAGTGCGAGAAAAGAATTTGAGGGCGAGATTATATGGAATGGATTACCAATGAAGAAGGATGGCCAGGATTGGCTTGGAGTTTCATCTCACTGAAGGGAAAACCAACAAAAACAAATAGCAAAGAATTGCAAGACTGCTATTAAAAAGAGAAGGGAAAGAAGAAGAAGAAAGGACCCCCGGAGGATTTTTAGATTTTCAGCATAGCTTAAGTTTATAATTTCTGTGGTTAATTGTCTTTAAGTATTCTGTATTTTATTTAAAATCTTGTATCTTTTATGCATTTCTAATTAAAACTGAAGTTTATTACAAAAATTGTTATTCACTGTTCACTTTAGCATTGTTGAATTTAAGTATTTAAATCTTGTTACAACTTGTTACTTGTTGTCATTTAGGCCTTGTTATGTCCTGTTATACCTTTTTCCTTTCATTAAAATTCCTAATGTGTTGCTTAAATGTGCTAAGTCATAGTTAAGGGGGTGTTTGGCTTAATGACCAAAATGGGTCAAAATGGGTTGTTTTAATGGCGGCTGTTAGAACCATTTGGGGAACTTTGTGTAACTAATTTGGGGTTGTTTTAATCTTTTTCCTTTTAGGGTTTTCTCATTAAAATCAGGTTTTTTTTTTAAGCTTTTCCAAATATATGCCTTTAAATCTGTGTTACATTACAGTTTTTTAAAGCCTATTACTTGGGATCAAGCTTTTAAGCTATTGTTTCTCTTGTTTTTAAACTCAGTTAGTGCCACAAAGAGTTGGGCCAAAACTCTTTGTTTATTGTGCTTACTTTTTTTTTACATGCAAAGTCTTCTTGTCAAAGTATTGTGTTTTAAAGAAAAGGGTCCATTTTCAAGTTAACTTATCAGCTGGGGAAAAATAAAAACTTGCTCTCTTAGCCACCATTTTTGAGTACAAGCTTATTAAGGAGGTGTCTCAACCTGGTTTGGTTTAAGTTTTTTTTTAGTTTTTAAGCTCATTTAATAGCTTTTTAATAAGCCTCCTGTTAAGCTCATTTTTCCTGCTAATTTTCCCCTAGTGCTGAACCAGATAATTGCAGCCATGATTTTTGCTCTTAGGGTTAGTTAAATATTATTATATTATTTTGGCTGTGCTAGGTTAATTTGTAGTGTAGCCTATATGCCCCCATAAGCAAATGCACTAAGTTCCCTCCAATGTAGCTTGCTAATTTCTAGCTCTAATGTCCCTTACTGGAGCTGTTTTGATTTTTTTTATCTCCCAATTGCTTGCAGCATATTTTTTGAGGCACTTTCTTTCAAGTTGGTTAATTAAGCCCCCAGTTGTAGAGTTTTTTTTAAGGTGCTATAGGTTACTTTTAAAAAGACCTAATAAGCCTATTTATTGTAGGATGCTTTCAGGTTTGCTTAAAAATTAGCAAAAGGGTCAAGCATGTTTGTGACACTGTTTGGACCTGTAGTTAATCCAAAGGGCTTAACAGCTTAAATTGGCTTATTGTCCTGTTCTTATTGGTCAAATTTTAGCTTGATTAGTTCTTTAGGTTAGCTTTTAGGTTGTTCTTGCTTATTTCAACTTTCCTTTAGCTCATTTGTTTATTAAAATTTTCCAAAAGGATAATGAAAAAAAGTATGCATTTGTTTTATTTATTGGCATTCTGCCAAACTGTTTTAAGCTTTTTCAGCTTATTTACAAGTTTTTATAAGAAGTTCTTCTTTTTAAATATGCTTATTTCTGTATGCTCTTTAAGTCCTGGCAGCCAACTTAGCATTAGGACCCTATAAAGGTTATACTTAAGGCCAAAGAGTGTCCCAACCCAAAGGGGTTGTTTCGGCCTTGCCAAGTAATTGGCCTACTTGCTTATTTCGGTTTATTTTTTGCTTTCCTAGCTGTATTTTTCTATTGCTCATTTTTGTTTGCTTAGATTATTAGGTTGTAGTTACCTTTATGCTTTAGCTTAGTTTTCATTTCCCCTAGCTTATTTTTGCTTAAAGTAGCTTAGAAATTTAGCATTTTTAGTGTTAGTGAAAAAGCTAAGTCTGCCACTTTTAAGCCCGTTTTCCAGCTTATTTATAAGCTTGTGTAAAAACTTGTAATTATAAAAAGTGCTTATTTATAAGCACTTTTCAAGTTTGTAAAAAAAAAAAAATTTAATTATTAATAAGGGTGGAAAGTAGGAAGTCGGGGGTGAGACAGCAAGACTCGATACCCCCGACCCTCTACCACTCTAAACCCTCTCACAATACACACTCTAACCCATGTTGCGCCCTTGGGGTTCTTTTCTGTTGGACGCATGGCGCCTTTGGTATTTAAGTTGTTTTGGGATTATAAGCTTTTTAAGCTGTCGAAGCTTATTTGACAGCTTATTTAGATAAGTTTGTGCGACCTAGCTTATTTTTCCTAGGACCCTTGTCACCTTAACTATTTTGTGTAAATTTTTCAGATTTTTTTATATAGTTTTAGTATTTTTTATAATTTATTTTCTTTTTAAACTTTAAAAAATCATAAAAAATAAAATATTAATCAGAAAAATATAAATCTTTTTTCTAAAATTTTCTTTTTTCATATATTTTGTAGAGAAAATAAAAAAGGTTTATGTATGGATTAATTTTCAAAAATTTTAATTTTTAAAGAACGGGATGGTTTCCCGTTTTGTCTTGACTCGTTTTTGGGGTCAATACGACCTCCGTTTTTAGTCTAGTTTTTTTTTAAATTGCGTTTTTTGTCAATTTTAGAACATATTGCAAGTTGGGGAAATTTGTTTATTTGACCTTAATTTGTAGAATTTTAGGTTTTGGCCCCATTTTATCGGGTCCGTTTATCGTTTTTCGTGCAAGTTTTGTTTATAGTTTAAAACTTTTTAAGGTTCCTTGTTACTAATATTTGTTTCTTGTAGTTTTAGGACTCTTTTAATTCATAATCCAATCCGTTTTCTTTCAAACAGCAATCGCTCATTCGTTTGTCCGACCTGCAATTTCTAGCCTCGTTGGGGGAGGAAGGAAACGACCCAGGAAAAAACTTCCGGTCTCATTTTATCTTTTTTTTGCAAAACTTCTAACCAATCCTTGGATAAAGGTAAGTGGTTGGTTGTTTGCTAGTATTATATTATATTTATATATGTATATATTATATATATATATATCTTTTTATATATATATATATATATATATTATATATATATTTTTATATATATATATATATAAATTATTTTATGATGAATCAATTTTTGGCGCCGTGCCGGGGAGGCTTTGGTGATGGTTGAAAACGATTTTCGTTACGTTTGACAATTTTTGTTTGAATCTGTGAATATTTTCTTTTATAAAAAAACATAAAAGGTACAAAAATATTTTTCATTTTCTTTTATTAGTATAATTATCATATAAAAAAAACCAAAAATATAAAAACATTGTCCATAAAAAAAGAAATAAAATTCACAAATTGGTAAAAATACCAAAATATAATATTCTCAACTGAGGTATTATCATAATAACTTGTCCGGTGAATGGTTGGTTCCCAACTCGGAACAATAGCATTTTTTTTTTTTTTTTTTTTTTTATTTTTTTTTTTTTTTTTTTAATTTTTGTTTAAAAAACTTGCCATTTGTGTCTCTTACGACGTACGGCTCACCTTGGAAAGTTAAACAAACTATAAAGTGGGTATAAGGAGGGTTGTTCCTAGGAACTACGACCCGAAAGGAGAAATAAGCTTCGCGCTATTCCTACTCCTCCGCTCACCTGTGCGTTTATCTTTTTGAGAGCTACCGTGGAAGTAAAGATAATAGTAGATTACTTTGGTTGAAGTTGTCTTGTCTCATTGTCGTTAAATTCAATTGTGAACTAATTCATTGAAAAACCAAAAAAAAGATGTTTGTTTGTATATTAATTTTTCTTTTTAAAATTTCTATTTTTGTGCATGCGCACTCGTTCTCAAGCCCTGTAGACGTCAGAACACCGCCACTAAGTCGACAAATTCTGCTTGATTCACCATATCTTGAGGGAAACCAACTAAAAATCAAGAAAAAACTTGCATCCCTGCTCCATAGTTACGCATGGACGGATTTAATCGTTACTATGGCTAATTGCTCGTGCCCCCCACACCGAGGGTTACGAGGATGCGATCGTCTGTTCCCGCGTTCAAGCCAAACAACTTTGAGATCAAGCATGGTTACTTAATCTTGTTCAAAACAAGCAATTTTTGGACTGATAAAGGAAGACCCAAATGCTCACATACCGATATTTCAACATGTCACACTTCTACGATGAAGTTCCCAAACGTCCCGAGTACGTGGTTAGCTTAGCTTTTCCCATTTTCCCTCGAGGGAGCAGCCCGGATTTGGCTTGACAAAGAACCCCCTCGATCGATTCTTACATCGGGACGATCTGTCTGATCGTAAAGTCATTAACAAATTCTTTCCTCCTTCTTTAAAACGACGAATCTTAGAAATTGAAATTCACGATATTTCAACAATGATTTGACGAATGTTTTATGATGCATGGACCGTTTCAATGATCTTCTCTAGGGCATGCCCACATCATGGGGTTTTAAGAATGCATCAATCGATACATTCTTAATGCCTGAAACTCTCAATGATCAAGATTCATTGAATTCCGCCGAGGGTGGTAACTTTTTGTGATAAAATGCCCCGAGTCATGTCTAAATAAAAATCATCGAATTAGCAAATCCAATAGTTCGTTTATTCAACGAAAGCAAACCGGCTTGTTGCTAAAGTGGAGTACAAGCACTCCATCTCCGGAATCTCTCCCGATGTCTCCGACTCAAAAGATATGGTCAAGCATTTCTCCTTGATTTAGAAATAATCAATCCCAAGCTCCCGCTCACGCCAAACTCCTGAGTCTGTAAAACGCGGCGAGGATTGTTGTGTGACTTGCGGGGGTAGCTCATTCATATCAATGTTATCCCGCACATCCGATGGCATGTTTATCATGACAACATTCAAAGCTTAGTCTCTCAAGCCGCTGCGGACCTAATTTTAATCAAGGAAAAAGTACCAGTGCCCGGACCTACAATGGTTGCAAAACCAAATTCGACCTCCCGGTTTGTCACCTATGCAAAACCATCACAACAAACCAAAATCGGGGGGGGAATCAATCTTCAACCAAAAATCGGAGAGGCAATCCCCCACACCAACAATTTTACTCAATATCCGGGGGTATAATATTTCAGTCAAGGACCCAGTTTATCAACCCCAGGTTAATCACCCCCAGCTTATCCATGTCCGTTTACCAAGCTTCCGCTCCTCAGAACAAGGGGTGTCTTAGACCGATTGTTGATTTGCTAGGTAAAGGCTAATGATGACGGTTATGAGGAAATGTGCAATAACCAGGGGCAAAACCTTGCAAGCTCCAATTTAAACAACTTGGCTTCTTAAATCAAAAGGCATTGAAAGTGATGATAAGTAACTTTATCAAAATGACACAGCCTCTACTTTTAGGTTTCGGGAACCTCTCCCGGGTAACATCATTAACCAACCCGAAGGAAGATTTAAAAAGGTCATACCACCCGAAGTGGTGTGTGGTATCAAGAGGACCCGCGATTCCATTACACTTCATCTTTCCTCCCTCCGAAAGTAATGAATCGTGATACCGAGGTTACAAAGGACACGATACTTCCTACTAATAATGGAAGCACCAAAGACGTCCAACCTCCGGTTATTCAAGTCCAATCTCAAAATCCAACTTCCAAGCCCGATGTTGATCCCGTTAGTGCTCCAATGCCTAACCAACGAACATCAATTCCATTTCCTTCAAGAAGAAATGATGAAAGGCGCCGTGAAAAAGCTAACGACCAAATTGAGAAATTCTACGAAATCTTTAGAGATTTGAGTTTCAAAATTAGCTTTACGGATGCACTTGCCTTGGTCCCATTATGCCGAAATTTGCCTCGACCCTAAAAACCTTACTCGGAAACAAAGAGATACTGAGAAGTTGAGTGAAATGGCTTCTAGAAACCATTGGAACGAGAATTGCTCAGATTCTTATAAACAAGTTTTCCTAAAAAAACTTGGAGACCCTAGCCGAAATTTCTCATTCCATGTGAATTTTCTGGGATTAATACGTGCAACGCCTTGGCCGATCTCGACCCTAAGGCATTTAATCTTTATGCCATTATTTCCGTCTGGAAAGATCTCTCTCTTCCCGAACTAACCCCGACTTGCATGACGCTAGAACTAGCAGATCGTTCAATCACTGAACCAATCGGTATTGCTAAAGACGTCCGTCTAATGGTGGGAAAGTTCCAGTTTCTGGCAGATTTTGTGGTCGTTGATTTTGAGCCAGACCCCCGAGTACCTTTAATCCTCGGGAGAAGAATGTGAAAGTTTCTTAAAGACCAGTCGTGCATTATATAGATGTTTACGAAGGTGAAATAACCCTTCGTGTAGGCAAAGAGGCATCACCTTCAATTTGGACCAAAACTTCGAGATCTCGGCTTACCTAATTACTTTCATTATGACGGCAAACCGAATCGTAGTCATAGAATTGGCATGTGAAGGATCACTGCAAGAAGTCTTAGGTCTTTTTATGTTGATTCAGTTGCAATACGTAATCCCTCTCGGGATTACAATCCATTATTTCAAATTCTTCACCAACACTTATAATCCTTTCGGGGCTAGTGATTTTCTCTTCTTCGAAGAAGCAAATGCTTTTATAGGCTATCAATGACGAGCCAAATTTCACGGGAAAATTGATGCCACTTACTATGATCCGGCTAGGGTGACATTCTTATTCTTGAAGCCCCAAACCCCAACCCCCCATCACCCCCCCCACTTTCTCAAATAGTGAACAGGTGCTCCTCTTCGAATCATAAAGATTATTCACCCGGAATCCGGGAAAAACTTAAAGTTGTTGAAGCTAAATCATCATTTAATGAACCTCCCGAGGTTGAACTCAATGACTTGCCACCTCATTTAGAATACGCATTTTTGGAAGGCGGACGACAAGTTGCCGTCATTAATTGCGAAAATTCTAAAGGATGAGGAAAAGGCAGCTCTTATCAAGGTTTTAAAGTCCCACAAGCGAGCCATCGCTTGGAAACTCTCCGATATCAAGGGTGTTGATCCACAGTTTTGTACTCACAAAATCCTTATGAAAGAGGACTACGAACAAACAGTTCAGAGTCAAAGACGGGTAAACCCATAAGATCCATGACGTCATCAAAAAAAAGAGGTTAAAATCATTGACGCCGGATTGATTTATCGATCTATGACAGTCCCTGGGTAAGCAGATACACTGTGTACTTAAAGAGGGGTGCGGTATAACCGTCGTCAAGAATGATGATAATGATTTGATACCAACTCGATTGGTCACAGGGTGGAGAGTGTGTATTGACTATAGAAAGTTGAATGAAGCCACTCGAAAAGATCATTTTCCATTGCCCTTCATGGATCAAATGCTCGAAAGACTCGCGGGAAACCAATACTATTGTTTCCTCGATGGCTTCTCGGGTTATTTTCAGATTCCCATTGACCCGAAGGATCAAGAGAAGACAACATTTACTTGCCCATACGGAACGTTCGCCTATCTTCGCATGCCTTTTGGGCTATGAATACGCCCCAACACCCCGGCACGTCTTCCAACGATGTATGATGGCAATCTTCCATGATATGATCGAAAAAACAATGGAAGTATTCATGGATGACTTCTCGGTCTTCGGAGATTCTTTCTCTACATGCCTATCCCATTTGGAAAAGATGTTAAAACGTTGTGAAGACACCAATTTGTCCCTATAAATTAGGAGGGGGAAGAGTAAAAGCCTTTATGGTTAAAGAAGGATTGTTCTTGGAACACAAATTTTCTTAAGTCAGGAAATTGAGATTGATCGTTTCTAAGGTTGAAGTTTATTTAGCCAAGCTCCATCAACCCGACTATGTGAAGGTAGTCCGTAGTTTTTCTGGGGCATGCCGGTTTGTACCGACGTTTTCATACAAGACCTTTTCAAAGATTGCACGTCAAATGGATCCCACTTGCTTGAAAAAAAGAGACTCCAGTTTTCTCTCAAGATGAGTGTATTGAATCCTGTAATACACTTAAAAAAAAAATTGACCGAGGCGCCAATTTTGATTGACACCCGACTGGGACTTGCGACCCTTCGAACTCATGGTGTGATGCAAGCGACTTTGCAATTGGGGGGCGCAAGTACTCTAGGGCAACGAACAGGAACACGCATTTCCCTCCCCCCCCTAACCAATTCAATATGCCAACAAGACAATGTCCGAGCTCAAGCACACTACACTACGATACGAAACATGATATATTACTTGACGTAGTGTATGCTTTTGAGAAATTCCCGAGTCATATCTCGATTTTGTCCAAAGTCATAGTATATACTGATCATTATGCTATAAAAGTATCTCTTCGCTAAATGGATGCTAAGGCAAGACTAATGCGGTGGCTTCCTTTTGCTCCAAAGAATTCGGGATCATTGAAAATACGAGACATAAAAAGGAGAGAAAATCTTTGCCGCCGATAATCTGTCCAGGAACTTTGTCTGAACACTCACCAAAAATGAGTTCTTGTGATCCAAGAAATCACGGAACATTTCCACTCGAAACCTCTTTGGAAATCGGTTGCTCTTCGTGATGGATAGCACCCCATGGTTTGAGATTTCGCAAACTACCATGCGGGGATTTCTTTGTCAAGGAATGTCGACCAACAGAAAAAACAAAATTTTTCAAAGATGTCAAACATTATTTCTGGGACGACCCCTTTTATTCAAGATCTGTGTTGACCAAGTAATTAGGCGTTGTGTTTCGGGGCAAGAAGCTTTTGACATTCTTAAAGCTTGCCACAGTGGACCCACCGGGGGACACTACGGTGCCAATTACACCGCTAAAAAGGTCTTCGATTCAGGATTTTATTGGCCCACGATCTACAAGGATGCCCATGACTTTGTCACCCGATGTGACATTTGTCAACGTCAAGGCAAAATTTCGCAACGTGATGAGATGCCACAAAACTCTATCCAAGTTTGCGAAATCTTTGACATTTGGGGCATTGATTTTATGGGGCCATTCCTGTCTTCAAGAGGGAACAAATATATACTCGTGGCAGTCGATTACTATCCAAAATGGGTTGATAGCCAAAAGCCGCTCCCCCCAATGATGCCGAGTTGTTTGCAAATTTCTTTAAGGAATATCTTCTCAGATTTGGTGCCTCGTGCAATCATATAGTGATCCAGGGAACACATTTTTGCAATGCACCAGTTTGCAAACGGTCATGCTTAAATATGGAGTCATATCGTCTCTAACCCGCGTATCATCCACAAACAAACGTGGACAAAGTTGTGGTATCCAATCGTTTGTTTGAAATAAAAATTCTTTGAATATGTCCGTGGGCAGAAAATAGTGCTCTCGGTCGGACAAACTGGATGACGCTCTCTGGGCCTTCCGTACAGCTTACAAAACACCCATCGGGTGCACTCCGTACAAGCTTGTATATGGAAAGGCATGTCATCTACCGATTGAGTTGGAGCACAAAGCTTATTGGGCCCTTAAGCATACAAACTTTGATATCAAAACCGCGGGTGATCAAAGGAAAAGTTCAGCTCAACGAACTTATTTAAACTTGTGCTCATGCCTATGAAAAATTCTTTGATTTACAAGGAGAAAATAAAGAGAATTCATGACTCCAAGATCAAAAATCGCGTTTTCAACGTCGGTGATCGAGTCCTACTCTTTAACTCTAGATTGAAGATTTTCTCAGGCAAGTTAAGACTAGTTGGACCTGGACCATTCTCTGTAACCTAAGTTTTATCCGTATGGGAACTGTCGAGTTATCCAAAACTACCGGGCCACAATTTCAAAGTGAATGGTCATCGTTTGAAACAACTACTTTGGGATAGGGGACGTTACAATCTGAGGTTGTCCAGGATCCCCAGAGTTCCCATGGGACAATAAATTCGGTCGGGACGGGTCAAGCATAGCGACCTTAAACAAGGCTTCGTGGGAAGGGCACCCCCCATGCTTATCATTGTCAGTAGTTAAAAATAAGTGTTTTTGTGTGAGGAGGCTTACATTTTCCATTACCCGTGTTTTATCCATGTTTTGTGTGTTTTGTGTTGTATGTCCAGGATTTCCCAGATTGTGAAGACTCTCGGGCTCGCAGTATCCACAAGAGTTTCACATCCTCAACTTCATTTTGGGAATCCATTATCCAAATCTAATCGACTAACGTTTTATCTTTTGACACACTTCATAAACGGCCTTAGATTTACGTAGGTACCCCTTTGAAACTTCGACGGACACGATGTTTAGTTCTTGTATGGGGGGGGGGGGGGGGAATCTTCGATTTGATTTTGCCTGCAGTCGTTGTTATCACACAATCCCGTTTTTACCACCAAATTTTTGAAAAAAAAAAGAAAAAAAAATTAAAAAAAATGAAAAATTTAAAAATTTTCAAAAATAAAATAAGTGTTTTGTCACAGTTTTGACTTTCCTAATGGGTAGAATGAGAATAATTTTTGACTCGATCGGGCGTGTTGAGCCCTTGTAGTCCTCAACTTCCGCTTTGTAGGCTAAGCTTTTCACGATTTATTGCTTCGAATTTTAATAAGGTGAAGAACAAGAAGTGTTAGAGTTAAATATTAGTTTTTGTGTCTGAGCAAAGAGGTATTCTAATACTTATTCTGAGTAACTTGTGGTTTTTTCTTCTCACATAGGATTCTACTTAAACCTACTCTTTACGTGCTCATTCAATTCAACTATGTCATTCAATGTTTTTAGAAAAAAGCTTCAAATTTGTAACTTGATTCTTTAAAGCGAGATTTTTCTGTTCTTAGTAATTTGAAAGTTAAAATGCCAAAAAAGCATGAATGAAATATGAATGCAAAAATGCATGAATATTGAAATTATGCCAATGAAGCATACATTTGATTATATGGAACAAGTAAAAGATGTGTCGTGATATCCCACTCCGCCAACCACGAGGTGGGGGTTCAAACTAAGACATCTTTACTTCTAGGTATTTTGGTGTGTTGTGATATCTCACCAGGATGCTGAGGTTCTAGGTGAGGGTCAAACTAAGACACCTATCCTTAGCCATATTAGGAAGAAGGTTGTTGATGTGATTTCCCACTATGCTTAAGCATCGGGGTGGGTTTTCAACTAAGAAGAAGAACATCGGACTCGTGGTTGTGATATCCTACTAGGGAGCGGAGGTAGGTAGGTGTTCAAACTAAGGCAACGCATTCCTAGCTTTAAGAACTTATTGATTTATAATGATGAGATTCTTTGCAAAAAGTTTACAGTTAAAATTTCGTTATTTTAAATTCAACGTTACGAGGACCTCAAAAAGTTGTTGCTTCTTTTGAGTCATAATTCATCTCGAACTACGACTACGAACTAAGTTGATCTATGGTTTGAGTTGACATGAGTACACACAGTTTAAATCATATATCATTGTTGGGAGTTAAAACGTTCACAAGTTATAAGTATGAGTGCTTAACTTTTAGACTTATATTGACAAATGATCTTGTTTAAATTGCTTGTTGGAACTAGTGAAATATTGGTGACGATGAATTTATCCGTCAGGAATCCGTAGCTAGTTAGATTCATTTATGGGCGCTTTCATTCTATGATTCCCAATGTTGATAAAAATAAAGGGAATCAAACAGGTAAGGAAAAGAAAAAGAAAAATCCAAAATTTAGGGATAGTTTGTGCACATATAAAAAAAAAAATGGTGTGTGGAAGGAAAACGGGGCGCCCCCCCTTCCAACCTGAGAGTAACCCTCAACCTTACCTCCACAATCTAACAACTTTAAAGACCACCTTCTCACTTCTTGTCGAAGCTATTTTGATTTCTTTAGTTCTTTGACGAACAAACACTTAGCTTAATATCTTTTTGAGGTTATTAGCTGAGGGGGGATTGAGATTCTTAGTTTGCGTATAAATCGATTACTTCATAAACATTGCGTGAGGCACGGGCAATACCCTAGTATGGGGATTTTATTATGTGCTTATAATTACACATATTTTTATATCCAATAAACAAAGCTTAAATGATAAAAACAGACAAAAATTGCCAAAGATATGTTTGTTTGCGTTTGTGTTGCGCCCAAAGAAAGGTTATTCAACACAAAAGGACGGAAAAACAAAGCCAAAAAAAAAAAAACGACAATAACTAGGCTCGGAATTGGTAAAAAAAAATAACGAAAGCCAATCGAAGCAGAAAAAGTCAAACTAGTCAAGTCAAAGTCAACCCGACTAAAGTCAATAGTCAAGAGGAAGTCAAATCAGATAGAAGAAATATAACCATCAAAGGGACTGTATAATTGCTAGTTCCCATAGTTTTTAATACAAAGGAAACAAAGACATGGGATGAATTTGTAATTTAGTTAAAATACAAGTAGAGGGGGCATTCCTGCCAACCCCTCATACTTGTATTACAAAGGGACTAAATTTGCAATTAGAGATATAAGGTTGAGGGGGCATTTCTGCCAAACCCTCAACCTTGTATTACCAAAAGGACGAAAAAAGGCAAAACACGATTAACCCTAAGGGACCAATCCTGCCACTTATTAAATGTTATATCATCATAAGGACCTTTCATGTTAAACTCTTATACAAGTTAAGGGTTCATTTGTGCCAATCCCCAAATAAGTTTTATAAATCAAACCTGACGAACCCTAATCCTTTCCCGCCATTCCCAAAACTCACGGGTTTCTCTCTTTTCCATCCTTTTACCCGGCAACAATATCACCAATGGATAAAACCTTTTACTCCCCTTCATAAGATACCATGCCAAGCTGGCAATCCATGTCAAGCTTTTAGGCGAAAAAAAAGAATTGAGGGCCGAGATTAAATGGAATGGATTCCAATGAAGAAGGAAGGCCAGGATTGGCTTGAGTTTCATCTCACAGAAGAAAACCAACAAAAACAACAGCAAGAAATGCAAACTGCTATAAAAAGAGAAGGAAAGAAGAAAGAGGGGACCCCGAGGATTTTTAGATTTTTCAGCATAGCTTAAGTTTATAATTTCTGTGGTTAATTGTCTTTAAGTATTCTGTATTTTATTTAAAATCTTGTATCTTTTATGCATTTCTAATTAAAACTGAAGTTTATTACAAAAATTGTTATTCACTGTTCACTTTAGCATTGTTGAATTTAAGTATTTAAATCTTGTTACAACTTGTTACTTGTTGTCATTTAGGCCTTGTTATGTCCTGTTATACCTTTTCCTTTCATTAAAATTCCTAATGTGTTGCTTAAATGTGCTAAGTCATAGTTAAGGGGGTGTTTGGCTTAATGACCAAAATGGGTCAAAATGGGTTGTTAATGGGTTAGAACCATTTGGGGACTTTTGTTTAACTAATTTGGGGTAGTTTTAATCATTTCCTTCTGGTTTTCTCATTAAAATCATGTTTTTTAAGTTTTCCAATATATGCCTTTAAAACTGTTTTACATAACAGTTTTAAAGCCATTACTTGGATCAAGCTTTTAAAAGCTACTTTTTTCTCTTGTTTTAAATTCAGTTAGTGCACAAAGAGTTGGCAAACTCTTTGTATTTGCTTACTTTTTTTTACTATGCAAAGTCTTCCTGTCAAAGTAATGTGTATTTAAAGAAAAGGGTCCATTTTCCAAGTTAACTTATCAGCAGGAAAAACTTGCTCTTAGCCCACCAATTTTTGAGTACAAGCTTATTAAGAGCTTGTCTCAACCTGTTTAAGGTTTTTTTAGTTTTAAGCTCATTTAATAGCTTTTTAATAAGCCTCCTGTTAAGCTCATTTTTCCTGCTAATTTTCCCCTGGTGCTGAACCAGATAATTGCAGCCATGATTTTTGCTTAGTTTAGTTAACAAATTATAGTTATTTTGGCTTTGCTAGGTAATTGGTAGTGTAGCCTATAAGCCCCCATAAGCCCATGCACTAAGTTCCCTGTAGCTTGCTTAATTTCTAGCTCAAATGTCCATACTTGGGCTGTTTTGATTTTTCTTATCTCCCAATTGCTAGCAGCATCTTTTTGGATGCACTTTCTTTCAAGCTTGGTTAATAAGCCCCAAGTTGTAGAGCCTTTTTAAGGAGAAGCTAGTAGTACTAACTCTAAGTTAGTACTGGTAGTTAAAATTGTTAATGCTGTTGTTAGTACTGCTGAGTTTCTCTTGCTTAATTTAGCTTAATTGCTTGTTGAATTTGCTTATTTAGGGTTAGTTTAGCTTTTTTAGGTTTGTCCCTGGCCTCTCGGAAGCTTAATTGGTTTTGTCTTAAGCTTATTTGAGCTTATTTGTGTCCCTTATATAAAAGTTTTAAAGTGTTATTTACATTACCTAGCCTTTATGCCTCTCTAGCTTATTTTCCTTGCTTATCTTTTCGTGCATTGCTTATTAGGTTTAGTACCCTCATATTCAAACATCAATCATCAATCGTTTTTCGATTTTCCATCTCTAGCCTCGTTGGGACATAACGACCCGGAGACTCTCTATACTGCTTCCGGTTTCATTGGTCTCGCGGATTCTGATCCCTGTTGTGTATTTATATTTATTTCTATCTATTGATATATAAATAGGGGTGAGAACGAGCGAGTCAAATTTTTGGCGCCGCTGCCGGGGAGGCTGTGAAAAAGAATATCGTTACGTTTGACAATTTGTGTTTAAATCTGTGAATATTTTCTTTATAAAAACATAAAAAGTACAAAAATATTTTTCATTTTCTTTTATTTAGTATAATTATCATATAAAAACAAAAAAAAAAACCAAAAATATAAAAACATTGTCCATAAAAAAAGAAATAAAATTCACAAATTGGTAAAAATACCAAAATATAATATTCTCAATTGAGGTATTATCATAATAACTTCCGGTGAACTTGTTGGTTCCCAACTCGAACAAAAGATTCAAAAACTTGCCATTTGTGTCTCTTACGACGTACGGCTCACCTTGAAAAGTTAAACAAGCTATAAAGTGGGTATAAGGAGGGTTGTTCCAAGGAACTACGACCCGAAAGGAGAAATAAGCTTCGCGCTATTCCTACTCCTCCGCTCACCTGTGCGTTTATCTTTTTGAGAGCTACCGTGAAGTAAGTAGATTATTTGGTTGAAGTTGTCTTATCTCATTGTCCGGTAAAATCATTGTGAATAAATCATTGAAAAACCAAAAAAAATTAGTGTAAATTTTCTTTTTATATTTCTATTTTGTGCATGCTCACTCGTTCTCAAGCCCGTAGATGTCGGCAACCACAAGTCCGATAAACTTCTGTTGAATCACTAAATCTTGAGAAACCAAATAACAATCAAGAAACTTTCAATTCC
>BQNB010136429.1:4032-18002 GCA_026074375.1 Tanacetum coccineum
GCCCCAAAACCGGTTCCAAACCGGTTCGATTTTCTCAAACCGGTTCGAACAGGGTTTAACCCAAAACAGGCTCTTGTTTGTCGGAAACCGAACCGAACTGGTTAACCGGTTTGTGCACGTCTAATTTGTATCATCACTGCTTTCCAATTTCAAAATCAGTATAAGAAATTTATATATTCCTTTCCGGGGCCCGCCCGTGAAATTTTGAGGCGTTGTACCATAATCCGAAAATAGGCCCTTCGGCTCCGAAATTTGAACTATTCGTAAAATTGGCAACAAACTATTCCGTTTTGCATCACTTTTTAATATCTATTAAATAGCAACTTGCTAGTCATATTCTAGCTTGGATACATTTTTTTTTTCTTTTTTATGTGTAACTACAACCAATTTTCTGCTAAGACGGTTTTTCTAAGTCATGTTTGGCACCAAAAATCTAGTTTTATTGTGAACTTTGAGTTTATACTTTTCATACTTTGATTTAAAAACATACACAAAGTTTGAAGTAAACAATTGTGAAAGACTAAAAGATATGGGCTGAATGAGGAGTTAAATAAAACTAGGGTTTTTCTATCTTGTGCCCTAGGGGCATATGATAATGATAAGAAGGTTAAAAGTAACCCAGTCCCACATAATCTCTGAGGACCACAGGGGACATACATCCAACCAAAATGTTGACATCTTTCTCTGTGTACTTTTCAGTGAACCCTATGTACTTTTTAATGTACTTTTAGCCTTACTATCATGTTGCCCCTTAGGCACAAGATATAAAAAACCCATAGCGAACAATACTAAAAAACCCATGTAAACTATATACAGATTCCAATACAAACTTTTGTTGTCTACTTAATAAATACCAACATCCAACACTCGGTAAAGTCGTGATCTAGTTTTCCTCCATTAAGACACAGTAACGATATTTCTTTTCCACTATCATACAAATCTTATATTTTCTAATCTAATATTACTATCATTTTAACACGAGCTTGTAACCCACCAACAATCAGTACATGAAGTATAATGACAACGAGATTGTGTGATATTAAAAAGTACATACTACCTCAAGTGAGATGAAGCGTAAATTATCAAATCATGAACAAATATCTTCAGACGTCTCCGGTACCCTCCCTCTCCATTCTTCTTTAAGGTAACTGCATTGACATATCCACATGTAAATCACAATTGTTCGATTATACAAGTTTAAAAACATAATACAAGTTAACAAAAGGGACAGTAAAACTTAGGAAACACGGTAAACAGGAAATTTTTTGAAGCCGACTCGCCATCTCTGACAAAGTGTAAGAAGTATACTTGTTTTATAACTTGAACTTATAAAACAAAACATGATCAAATGCTACCTTTGCATAAGACCGTTCAAGCCGGTATGATTCCTCGAACATGATCTATATGTAGAACGCATGGCACTTTACTCAGCTTGGTTACATCTTCATCTAAACATGAACATAGCTTTAGAATAGGAATTATCACCTTCGATATGCATGACGAGATATAAGAAAAATGAAAGACAGACCTTGGTATGTGGCCACTTCTCCAAGATGACACATTACAATAAGACTACAACAATAGCTTTCAAAAGGCCGGTTTAATTAGTCAAACGAGTTCGTAAGAGAGCCAGCTTCTAAAGGTTAATGAACTTACTTGTAGTTTACAGGAATAAAGATATAATCTTTATCAAAGAGGTTCACTTTTCTTGTCCACTTTCTTACACGTTGAAAAGCTTCCTTTCGTTTACAGGCATCAAGAGGTTCTTTATCCGGGTCAGCTAGCTTTCGAAAGAAGAAACTATTCAGAAAATGGAACCTCAGTCTATCCACAGGGTTGATTTTGCTCTTTAAGTATCTGTCGTCAGTTGAAATTTTGACACTTGTTATTAGCGGCGAGTACAAGGTATGCTAAACTTGCGAGTGTAACAGACTAACAGACTTTATATAAAAGTCAATGATGGTGTCATTGACAAAAGTGTCTGGTAGGAGCATATCGACGTCTCTCTTGCCAATAGAAACAGCATCAATTTCCCCTTTTGGATATACGACTTCTTCAAAAGGTTGATCAAAGCTGCAAGCATCCATAATTATGTAAAGTGCACGGATCGACATTAATGTCGAAACACATTGCTCGATGTTTGAACTTATTATATATGCTTTCAATACCAAAGAAAATTTCATTTCACTAACCAGGGAAAATACTTCGGGAAAGAGGATTCGTTGTCTCCATCGACAGCGTCTCTGCAACAATAATCCCGAGTCGTCACCATATGCATACAATTACCATTTTGACTCAAAAAGTTAAAATAATGTCCAATTGAACAATGAAAGTCACAATAAGGAGTTTCATAGCATCTACTATTGAGAGCAAATCAATCCGTATATAGATTACAAAAGATGTGCAAGTTTTAGCTTATTATCAGGCTCACGAGCTAATTTTGTTCGGCTCATTTTCATAAGCTCATATTTTTCGTTTTATTTTCCCGCTTATGAGCTGGACATTTAGAATAAACGAATGATAAACCAGGTATGTCACACGAAATCGTTTTATTTTAATTTTCCCGCTAATTTTCATAAGCTTATGCAAATTAGTATGTCACACAAAATCTTATGTCTCTAGAAGAACCTTTTGTATCATTGTATGGGGTATTTTTGTGAAACTCATTTCTTAAACCCACATCGGTCAAGAAAAAAAGTTTTGCTTACTTTATATCTAATGGAAAAACATTATTAAATAACGTGTAATCAATGTCATGTTTTTGTCCTTGGTCGTGGGATATGATAATTAATATCATGTTCGACGACAATCGCAAATAATTAATATAAATTTGCACTTTTTGTCATTTTAACTTCTATAAATAGGTTGAGATTAGCATCTATGTTTTTGCTTATAAATATTTAAACTATGAAATATTCGTCACTTCGTATCTAGCCTTATTCTCTTATCTTCGAGTTCAATATAAGTGGCTTATGGCTTATTTGGTTTTGGGCTTGTGTTTCATAAGCTCGCCTTTTGTGGCTTACTTTGAAACTTTTCGGCTTATATAAGTTTGTTATGTCATAATGTAGTTATATAAGCCGAAAAGTTTCAAAATAAGCCACAAAAAGTGAGTTACTAATTTTACCCAAAAAAGAGTTACTAATTTTACCCTGAAAAGTTTGAGAAGATGCATAATATTTGATTTTGTCAACACAAAATCTTATGTCTATAGAACAATATTTTGTGTGGGGGACTTTTGTGAACTTTGTTTCTCAATCCCACATTGGTAAAGAAACAAAGTTTTGCTTACTTATATGCTATTATAGTATTATATGATCAAATAAATTGAAGCTACTATCATGTTGTTGGCATTTATCATTGGATGCTGGTCAAGTAAACGAACCAGCGCCTCAAAGTACCATGCTAACCGTTCTTATAAATTTCGCACTTTTTGTTATTTTGACTATGAACTTTATTTTGTGCCAAGGTGTTTGTTCTTGTAACCCCTAACGTAGCGTTTGGTATGTTGTAACGAAAGTAAGAATGAAAAAGATTATTACGATGAAATGAAAAAATCTTGTTTGTTTACATTTATAGAATGTAATGATTCATTACAAGGAATGATCCATTACACCAAAACCATTCCTTAGGGGTCTCCTACTTTTTTTCCATTACATCTCGACCTCGTAATGGAACCAAATTACATAAAACCCCGTCATTAACTAACCACATTAAATAATTTCTATCATCAATGGGGTATTTTAGTCTTTTTATTATCGTTTCCATTACGTTTTATCATACAAACCAAACATGATTAATAACGGTAATAAACCATTACATTACACTATTTATTCCATTACGTCGTTTATTCAATTCATTTGACATTTCATTCCGTCCTACCAAACGAACACTAAGTGTCCTAATAATTTCACCAAGAACTCAGAAGTATCATTCTCTTGTGCTAAACCTGGTCATCGGATCTGAGCATTATACTAGAGTTATATAAATGATTTCAAATAGGGGTAAATATCACATTACTTTAAAGAATTAGTTATATTTAACAGAGTTATAACTATCATATTACTTTTTGCAGAATGACAGCTTTACTCTTAAAGAATTAGTTATTGTTTTCTTTAAAGTTGGTAAGTATAATTTCAAATAATGGTAATATGATAATCTAGAACAATTTTCTCTATTTATTTTAGTAGTGGACAATTAATATGAGACATTTCAAAAAAAGATGAACAATAATTTTGGGACGGAAAGAGTAGTAAATTACATGAATCATCCTTGATAGTGTATCTTTTTTTCATAAAGATTTCTCTCATCACTTTATTCACAAAAGTATATTAGCTAGCAAGATTTGTTTTATCTAACTCATGTCATGTATAGGACTCAAAACATTAGGTTTTTTTTATTAAAATTAACAAGACCAAAGGTTATTTAAATATCACAATGTATATTGTTTGGGTTTTCTTTATAATTTTTCTTGTTCTTTTGTAGTTATTAGACATTTGATGCCAAACTCAAAACGATTATTTAGTGTGACGAAAATCTAGCTCGAAGATAAAATGCTAAGAAAGTTATATTTAATGTATAATTATGATTAGTGTTAGTTCATATATCCCAAAGTAAATTATAAGCAAGGATACATTTATCGCATGTAATGATCAAACGATACTTAGATGTAACAAAGGAAATTGGCTAATGAACGTACCGAAGATTAAAAAGTTACAAACCTATACACTCGTTGTGCCTAGTATAATAATTAGAATGTAACATTAGAAATAAAAAAGAGCCCAACTGCAGCATCCTAGTTTAAATATTTACAAGCATTACTTATTGTAGTCAAAATGACAAAAAGTTCAGAATTTTTACTTATTGTAGTCAAAATGACAAAAAGTTTAGAATAACTTATCTTACATATCCCAAAATCTGACAGGTGTTGATACTTATGCTACATGTCCTTAGATAAAAAATGATAAGGATAATGTTTCGATCTAGTAGTCTTGGAGTTCACGAAGTGTGTCCCACAAAATTCTTCATATATAATTGATGGCGATCTTGAATATCCTCAAGGGTCATTTCTAAATCAGAAATCATAAAGTGAACAAAAGCAATCTTGTCTTTCTGTCCCATATGCTTCTTCTGTAATTCAAGTATCTGTGTACGGGCTTCCTTAAGTTTGGTTTTTACTTCATCAAAATCTCTTGGTATGATTATCCAATCATTAACAAGTCTTTCTTCTATTTTCTCAATATAGTGAAAAGAGAGTTCTTTTAAGTAATTCAAAATACTTTCAATTTGTTTCTCATGGTGTTTTACATGCATCTTGATAGAACTTTTTTCAAATTCATATATCTGAGGTGGGGTAGGATTATAAGTTAAGAAAGATGGCGGTACTAGGATACAGGCTTGCTTTCGAGATGAATTAGATAACGTAGTTGATGAAGAAGATGGGGGATGGATTTGCTTCTTAGGTGGTAATAATTCTTCAGGAACAAAGAAATATCGGGGGTCAAATAGTAGTGATAGTGGTAATACCAGAGATGGAGTCAAAATAGCTAGTAGAGAAATAAGATCTTGTGATGGGATAGGTGGTTCATTAGCAGCAGCATTATATGCTTGCATATATGGATCATTGTGAAAAGGTGAGATGGATAGTGAGGCCAAAAGATACTTAGATAAATTATCTGAAGGATCAAGAGATATGTTTCACGGTGAGCCTGGGAAATAGTCTGGTGAAGCTGGAGTATAGTCCGGAAAGTTAGAGGAAAAAGCATCCTCAATATTAGAAGTAGGATGGTTGGGAGAAGATATCACTCTGTTAACAACCCAGCAGTAAATAACATAAGTTATTTATATAATAGTATAGTAGTTATGTATTTTTACGTACTATTTGGGAGATGTAGCAGCACAGAGGACTTTCTTGGATGGAAAAAGAAAAGTAGTTATAGTTAAGGTTTTAACCTTGTTCTCTATAACTGTGGCTCTTGATACCAAACTATAACACCCCCATTTTTACAAATATAGCAGTGGAAGCTAATATGGGTTATTACTTCATAGTACAACAGTCATAATTATAGAAAATGACCCATAAAGAGCCGTTTTGGAAAATTCAGTTATCATTCATTTATTCATCAGAGTTTTACAAAAGAGAGGTCCCAAAATCTAGTAACATAAAGTCTGAATGATAACAGTTTAGCTATCTTTAAGTCCGTGCCACTTTGTGTCATAAGTTGCTCAATTTCCTGAGTTAAACATGCTAAAAAGGTCAACACAATGGTTGAGTGAAATTCATAGGTTTTTGATAAACAGTTCTCATAGTTTGTAATAATTGCAACGAATAAAATTATCATGAAATACATTATTATTGCTCTAAGCTCATGACATCAAAGCCTTGGGATATTCAATAATAACAAGTTATTGCCCCAACGGATGCCTTTGCCAAACACCCGCATAGTTATTTCTAATGAAGTGCTATTGGTTACCGAAAGTATAGGTAGACCAACGGGGAGTCTAGTCCCAAATAGATCTACTCAGAACATTCGCGCTCACTCCGTAGAGTAATTAACGGTTCATGATAATAGGGTCTTAATTGCAAAAGTAGATACTTAGGAAATAATAAATCAGAATAGCATATAGAAAAATACTTGCACTCATGGTTTATCGTATGTAGCCCCCTCGCGGGTTTATAAAACATTTGAAAGATTGAAATGCGAGGCTATGAACTCACCTTAAAAGGGAAATCGGATTGATGGCAAAAGTATATCAGTTAAAAGTAATGGCCTTGTCACACAACTTGGGTAATATGTCAAGTCTTAGTTTGATTGAATATGTTTTATGTCTGTGATGGTTTATGTTTCAAAACTTATAAAGTTTAACGTATTACTTTGATTTATTAATTTATGGAAGTATTGTATCACTGTTCGGGCCATCATAATTCAGAGGTCATGTAGTAAACGTTTGAGGAGCCAGGACACTTTAAATCGTAAATCTAGCAAACTCGTCAAAACGTATACCCAAATGAAACTCCTCACATGAAGCTCCCTAGTAACGTGATACGATAAAATTTTAAGTTTCTTCAAAAGTTAGTCGATGATAAATTTTAAATATATAACGTAATTGTTTTATAATGCGTCGATCGATGATCAATAACGATAAATGTGTCGGGTTTTAATAAAATCGAGTCATATAATATTAATATATATTATTATAATTTATATAAAAATATTATATTTTATATTTTTAAGTTTGCAAAAATGGCAATATATACCCTTGGTTTATAAACTTTTACAAGTTTAGTCATTTATATATAAAGTATATATAATTTAAACCTTTAACTTTAGAACTTGGCAAGATAGGTCCTTATAGTTATAACTTTAGAATAATGACATTTTCAGCCCCTTTAGTTATAAATTTCAGAAAGTTAAGATATATACCCCTTGCATGGAAATAATTTACAAAACAAGACCAAAAAGCCATGCAAGTTTATTTTAGGGTTCCAAATGATATTTTCAGGTTATAGCTTATTAGAATAAGCTAAAATAAGATGTTCTAACGTAACAAAAGTTTAGAAAAATGATTCGTTAGCTAGAAAATCAAAACGGGTCGTTTTTAGGGTTTTAATAAAAAAACGCATGGGTTTGAGGATTCAAGGCTTTAACAAGAGTTCATATATGATCTTAAGAGTATTATGAACATTCTAATACAGATTATAAGCTTATTGAACAAGATTTAAGCTTACTTGAGCTAGAAATAGGTCAAAATGGGGTTTTCGGGTTCGTACGCCTAGAAATGGCTTCAAGACTTTGTTTTTCTTGCTTCTTGGCTTCTATTTTAAGCTTAGGAACTTCACTTGATCTTTTATTGCTACTAGGGAATGGCTAGAACTCCATTTGAGTGTATGTGTATTTGAGTTTGAAGGATGAAATGAAAGGGTTGCATAAAGTCTTTAATGAAGATGTTATCATTAATGAGATGACATAAAGTCTTTAATAAAGATGTTATCATTAATGAAGATGTTATCATTGAATTTATGCCATCTCATAATGTTGGTAATAATACTACAGATGGTAAGGTGGAGTTTGAGTTCGATGCTAATACTAGTACACGTACTGAAACTGCATTTGATGATGAACATATTGAAACCCAAGTCGATGGTACCATACATACAAGTCCACAAAGTCAACCTCAGACCGAGTATCGTTTGGCTCGGGATCGTGAAAGGAGACAACTAAATAGACCTCCAAGATTTGAGGATTATGAATATGACTCGGTTGCTTACGCATTTGCCGCTGCAACCCATATTGAAGGTTGTGAGCCTACAAAATATTTTGAGGCAATATCAAGTCCTGAGTGTGATAAATGGGTTGTGGCAATAGAAGAAGAGGTTGAGAGTTTGCACAAAAATAAAACATGGGAGTTGGTGAAACTTCCTAGGGAGAAACGTGTGATAAGTTGCAAGTGGTTATTCAAGATTAAAGATGGTATTCCCGGGGTTGAAAGCAAGTGGTACAAAGCTCGGTATGTAGTTCGTGGATTTAATCAACGTGAGGGTATTGATTTTAATGAGGTATTCTCCCTTGTTGTTCGTTGTAACATTTCTCATTTTCAGGTCATTCACGACTTTAATTATTCCATTATTTATTTTTATAGTTTTGCGCGTTTGCTTTTACTTATTATCGTATAGTTAAATCGCGTAAACTAAAAATCAACGTTCAACGTAAACGGACACCAAACAAATTAAAGTTTACATCAAGCAAGTGTTATATGATTATTAGGAGTATAATTTATAACTTTTCAAAATTTATTTTTGTTGGTTACGTAAAACGCTTACGTTTCGCAATAAATTACCTTCGGACATACCTGGAAGCACCTTTACCCATCTACACTCAAACAAATACCCACTTTTATACCCAATACCCAAAATTAACTTATTTTATTTATTTATAACTCCTCAAAACCGGACCTAGTGTGTTTACACAAGAAATAAACACAAAATACCCACTAACTCCTATTTTGCACATGGTAAACCTTACACAAGTACACACAAGACTCAAGTTTCTAAAGATTGGCACATCATGTGTACCCTAGACCCTCTTAAGGCCGGCCATGGTGCATAGGGAGGAGGAGAGCTCTTTTGCAATGTACCTTAAACCATTTTAAGTCCATGGTTTCCTTTTAAGTTGTATTAGGTTCTCCCATTTGTTATATAAATCCAGGCTTATCATATCTAACACCTACTCTCCTCAAATACAAGAAAAACTCTTATACTCTCCCCATATTGAGCTCAAAACCCACAGCCAAAGCATATGAACTAGGGATTCATAATCTTTGATTTTCTAAAGTTTTCTAAGCATACAAGCATTCATTCTAAGATCATCTAAGGTTACTCAAGGTATTAGCAAGCTTGGATTTGGGTTTAGCAAGGATTAATTAAGAAAACATATCTAGGGTTTTCTTGATTAGGGTTTTGGATTCGGAAGCTTGGTTAGGGTTTTTGTCTTGTGTTCATGATCCTACTCATCTTCTATAAGGTCTATTTAAAGCATTTCATGTTTATTCATTCATTATCTTTTATGTACATACTTGTTATATATGTTAGACACCACCTAGAATTATTTTTGTGTTATATAAGGTATGTAAGAGCTTATTAAATTCGAATTTCATGATGTATATTTTAAAATAATACTTTAAATGAAGGTACATGCTTGGTATAAATGTTAAATAAATTATAAGAATGAATTACAAATTAAATGGTGTTGAAGGTTTATTTACATGTTGATGTGTAATAGATCACAAAGACATGGATTCCATTTGGACAAATGTTATGGACTTTTAAAGGACTTAATATATGTAAGATATATGGTATAATACTTGGTAAAATAATGGTGCAAAGTTCCTAAATGAAAGTAATTATAAAACTAGTTTTATTAATCATAAACCTACTTAACTTTAATACTACTGTTTGGATTCGACATTAAGGCCATACCATTTTTATGTTTTAATTTGATTAAGTACTTTACAAGGATCGTAAGCAGTAAAGAAACTCGTAAATAACGGATTTATAACTAGTAGATATAACATTTTACGTAGTTTCGTTATTAATCGTATAAAGTGATTTTTTAAAAGGTTTTTATTATATAAAACTTCCTGTCTCTTATCGTCTTAAAATTTAATGTTTTTTAAACTTGTACAATTATGACGTATCCAAAGCGTAAGAAACTCGAGAAAGGAATTAAAAGACCAAGTTAGCTTTAAACATGTTACTTATAATTAATTTATAAAAAAAAGTTTGATAAATGTGAATGAACAGTAAAAGTTACTGTTTATCAGGGGTTTAATTTTTATACATATGATATCTTGATAGATTTTCTCGATATGAAGTCGTGGACATAAGAAACGTATAAAACGGAGTCAAAACAATACAGATATGAGGTTTTAAAACCGCGCATACTATTTTTACTTTTATACATTATTTTTATAAAACAATTAAATTAATAATGAAATATCATTATGTAACCAATAAAAACATTAAATCATATATTTTTACAAATGATACTTTTATTTAACAAAGTACGGGTTAATTATTAATTTAACTTTTAAAGATTTAATAAAAACTATTAGGTGGTGGTGTGACTATATAACATGTGATGCTTTATTTATATATAATACATTATACTCATACGGCCTATAATTAATTAGGTTGCATTCGGATTGCCGAGACGATTCACTTATTTGATTTAGATAATCAATCATTCACTTACGGTGAGTTCATAGCCCCGCTTTTATACAATTATATTGTTTTACAACTTTGGGGTGAGAAACATGCATCGTTTTACATTTGGACGCAAGTACCCTTTTAAACAAGTTACGAGTTGGCCTAAGTAGCTAAACCCACTATTGCCCACTATCATGAACTGTCAATTGCTAGTTAGCGAGCGCGAATGTTATGAATAGATCTATTTGGGATTGACATCCCCGTTCGGGTGAGTAGCGCTCACCAGTTTCGAATGTACTGAAACAACGAATGTATACATGTCGGAACAATTTGGATGTTGCGGGTTTGAACATCTACACGGGCACATTATGTGCATTAATTTGCATACATAGATGTCGAGCTTCGGTGTCATGAGCTTAGTGCACTTCGTAATTACTTTTGAGATATTGTATGTGTTACATGTCTTACATTGGAAATCTTGCGGTCCTATTTTATACATTTATTAAACCTGTGAATTCACCAACTTTATGTTGACGTTTTAAAGCATGTTTTTCTCAGGTCAATAAGGTACGAGAAACAAGGATACATTGGTGGTCACCATTTTGGAGTCATTACTATAAAGATTTGGGTGCATTACATTTTGGGAATATCTGTTATGTCTTAAAATCTTTACTTTTCATGGATGAACAATTTAAGCTTCGGACTATTGTAACAAACAAGTTTCTTTAATCCAATGTATCAATTTTTAACGACTCATATAGAGGTCGTTCTCATATCTTGTGCTATTGATCTATGAAGTAACACTCTCTGACCCTTATTCCGCTGCGAACCATTTTGGGGGTGTTACAGATTGGTATCAGAGCCAGGTTATAGAGAACCAGGTCAAATGTTTTTACTTGGACTATAACTATTTTCAAACATTGCATCATACAAAAGTTTTTCATGGGACACATACACTATTCAGTTGTTGAGTTGCATTAGTTGGTTATGCACATGTTTTCATGATCTGTATGCATGTTTATATTATGCTACATATATACTATGATGGTCTTATGTAATATACGTATATAAGTCTATTTATCTTTCTGCAGTCATGTCTTCTACATCACACATCTGTCTATACTGATTCTGCGCCAAGGAGAGTGTTCTGGGGAGCCGATGAGGAGATATCTGATGGAGGTTCTCCACGAGTCATCGTATATAGATATGATGGACTCCCCATACAACCAGTAGCTCTACCATCTCTAGATTATATGCCAGGGCCTGAACACCTACCATCCCCTGATTACATGCCCGGTCCTGAGCACCCACCATCACCTGTCGAGATACCATATGTACCTGAGCCGGAGTACCCCGAGTACCTAGTACCATCCGATGCTGAGGCACCCTTGGAGGACTAGCCTCTATCTACTGATGCCTCACCTACTGCCTTATCACCAGGCTATGTGGCAGACTCTGACCCGAATGAGGATCCGGAGGAGGACCCTAAAGAGGATCCTGCTGACTATCCTGCTGATGGAGGGGATGGTGATAATGAGCCCTCTGATGATGATGATGATGATACTGATGATGAGGAGGAGGAGCCCTCTGAGGATGAGGATGATGAGGAGGAGGAGGAGGAGCACCTAGCTCCGGCCGACTCTTCTGCCGCACCTGTTGCTGACCCTGTTCCCTCAGCTGGGGATACAGAGGCATTTAAGACTGATGAGTCTGCACCTACACCTAGAGCACCTCAGACTATAGTCCCCTTTGCTCAGACACGTCTCCGTAGGGCACAAAAAACTATCAGAATTGAACCACCGATGTCAGCATCCATGGAGGCACGCATTGCTGAGTATGCTGCCGCACCTACACCACCACTACCTATTGCATCTCCACCATTACCCCTACTACCACCACTCACTACTAGACCTACTGATGCAGGGGCACCATTAGGCTATAAGGCAGCTAGGATTCAGATGAGAGATGCAGCTGCATTACCACCCTTATTACTTCCATCTACTTCCCACAAGACTGATGTTCCCAAGGCTGAGATGCCGCCTCAGAAGAGAGCTTGTTTTACTACTCCCGCTCCCGGATTCTAGATCAGGGAGAGTTCAGAAGCTGGTGCCGCGAGATGGCCAGGGCCTACTCTAAAGGCCGACGCTTGGGATGAGATTGTTAAGGCCATGATAGAGATAGCACCGACCACCTTGGAAGGGGTCGACCAGAGAGTAACGGAGCTTGATACTACTGTTAGGCAGAGGACTGAGGAGTTTCAGGTGCAATTTGAGGAGGCATATGATAATCGATCTTATTTGAGAGCCCGAGTCAACACACTATTCAGAGATAGGCCATACCACCGCTACACAGCTTTGGCTTTAGATAAAGAGGCTGTATATGCTCATATGGCATGGACTGGTTCTGAGGAGAGGAGTGCAGCCATAGAGGCACATGTTAGGACACTAGAGGCACAGGTTGCCACATTGATTGCTCAGACCACATCACTTCAGACTCAGTTGACTACAGCACTTGGACGTATAGAGACACTAGAGGCTAGAGACCCAGAGCCCTAGGATGGGCCAGCTGAGGCTGGCAGTAGCTGTTAGTCATGTATCATTTGTAGCTATCCTATATAGCCTATTAAGTTTTATGGGTTACTCCCAGCTAATAGGCTGTAGGACTTTTGTTTTATATTTTTAGCTATCATTGTATGGCGTGTTAAGTATTATGGGTGATCCCCAGCTAACACTGCCTTAGGTCTATATTTTCACTTTTGTATCTCATTGTACTGAACATGTTGTAATCAGGGCCATCATATATGATTATCGATGTTGTTGTGTATGGATGTTGATTTATTTATGTCATTGTTGATTTCACTTTCAGTTGTATATTTCACTGTGGATTGTGATCTCATTTTATTTATTATGCATATGTCATGTTGTGTTTATGATTGTATGAAACCTGACGTGTACTATATTTCTTGTGATTTTGAAGAAAATGCCACCAAAGAAAAAACCCACAAGGACATCACCAGCCATAACAAACACCACCACCACACCTGTCACCGATGCTCAACTTAGGGTACTAATTGCCTGGGGTGTTGTTGCTGCATTGACAGAACGTGATGTAGACAGGAGTAGAAATGGCAATGACAACCATGATTCAGGAACTGGCGGAAGAAGACAAGTGTCTACTGTTCGTGAGTGCACTTACACTGATTTCATGAAGTACCAGCCTATGAATTTTAAAGGCACTGAAAGGGTTGTCAGTCTAACCCAATGGT
>BQNB010136430.1:0-18002 GCA_026074375.1 Tanacetum coccineum
CGACCTGGTTAACATTCTGGGTGAACCTCAGGCTGGTCTAACCACGAGAAGCAGAATCAGAGACTTTGAAGCTGCATCAGCCCATGAATGCCTATATGTCAACTTTCTCTCAGAAATTGAACTAAAGAAGTTGATTGATGCTCTTGAAGAATAAGGTTGGATCATTGCAATGCAAGAGAAGCTAAATCAATTTGAGAGAAACATGGTCTGGACACTGGTCCCTGTGCCCTATGGTAAAACCATCATTGGGACCAAGTGGATCTTTAGAAATAAGATGGATGAGAAGGGGTTGTTATCAAGAACACATCAAGGCTAGTTGCTCAGGGGTTCAGACAAGAAGAAGGGATTGATTATGATGAAACCTTAATACCTGTTGCAATACTTGAAGCCATTAGGGTTTTTCTTGCATATGTTGTTTACATGGGTTTCATGGTATATCAGATGGATGAGAAGAGTGCATTTTTGAATGGGAAAATATCTAAGGAATTATATGTTCAACAACCTCCTAGGTTTGAGAGCAGTGAATTTCCCATCTATGTATGCAAGCTGGATAAAGCTCTATATGGGCTGAAACATGCTCCTAAAGCATGGTATGAGATAATGTCTACCTTTCTTATTCAGCATAAGTTTGTCAGAGGTACCATTAACAACACTCTTTTTACTTATAAGACTAAGAGTGATGTCATAATTGTTCAGATATATGTGGATGATATCATTTTTGGGTCAACCGGTGATAAGCTTAGTAAACAATTTGCTAAGCTAATGACCAAAAAGTATGAAATAAGTATGATGGGTGAACTAACTTATTTTTTAGGTTTTCAAATAAAACAAGATTTCAAAGGAATCTTTATTTGTCAAGAAAAATATATTAAAGATTTACTCAAGAAGTATGATCTAGCTGATAATGCCTTAGTAAAATGCCCTATGCTTCCCCTAAATAATTTGGGCCCTGATGAATCAGGGGTCTTTGTTAATGAGACTTTGTTCAGAGGCATGATAAGGTTACTAATGTATCTAATAGCTAGCAGACCAGATATCTAATTCTTCACATGTCTTTGTGCTAGGTACCAAGCTAGCCCCAAGAATCCCACCTTGTAGCTATAAAAAGAATTTTTAGTTATCTCAAAGGAACTCCAAATCTAGGTCTCTGGTATCCAAAAGGATCAGGCTTCAACCTGAAAGCATATTCAGACTCAGACTACATTGGATGTAACCTAGATAGGAAGAGTACCTCAGGGGTTGTCAAATACTTTGTGGAAAGTTAGTATGTTAGAGTGCAAAAAAGCAAAGCTCCGTGGCCATATCATCAGCTGAAGTTGAGTATGTTGCTGCGCCTGGATGTTATGCTCAAGTCCTCTGGATTAAAAGTCAGCTGACTGACTACGATGTTCTCTATGACAAAGTGCCAATATTTTATGATAATACAAGTGTCATTGCCATTTCAAACAATCTAGTGTTGCATTCTATGACAAAACATATTGACATCAAGTATAACTTCACCAGGGATCACATTTTAAAAGGTGATATTGAGCTTCATTTTGTACCCACTAATATGCAACTAGCTGACATTTTTACAAAACCTCTAGCTGAGCCTAGCTTTACTAGATTGGTCGCGGAGTTGGGTATGCTCAATATCGAAAAAGAAGTCCCTGATAAGAAAAAGGCTTTAAGTGATCTTCTGACTTGAATATTAAATGTTTTAAGGTAACTAAATAGTTACATTTAAGTTGAAAGACAAACATTCTATAATATTTAATTTGGATATTTAGAAAAAGGCTACCAACTTTCTCAAAAAATGTGGGATTTTACAGTGCACGAAGGGGCAAGGGGCCTACATTTTGTGACAGTTTTACCACTACGCATTTAATGCGGATCTCAAACCATTTTTATTTTTCAAAATATAAAACATTTTATGGTATAAACTATCATTTGTTCACACACGCACTTTACTTTTCCAAATCAAAACCCTAAAAACACACTTTCATTATCTCTCCCAAAATCATTTTCATCAAACGAAGCAAATCTTTCTTTTTCAAACATAATGGCTTCCGAATCATCTTTACAACAACAACCAAAACAACTCACACATGCTTTAAATGTCAATTTTGAATGTGAGGATGGTATCGTTTCTTTTAACAATGGAATTGCATTGTTGGAGTTTAAAGAACCTTTATACCATCCCATGCTTCAGTTCTTATCAAACAGTTGCATCTCTACTGCTTTAGTCAAACAACCTTTAGCATATTACTCAAAGTACCTTAGGGAATTTTGGTATACTGCTAAGGTACATGATGCAACAAACATAATGTTAGCCTTAAAATATGTTGACTAATACGGAATTACATTAGTTTATTATAGCCATGTCGAATAAGGACTAGTAACGTCAAGTTAGTATAGTTAGAAGACACAAGGGCTATGAATACCCCCTCTATACTTCCATGGAGGGGTGAGGATTCATTTTGTATCTCAAAGTGTATGTGTTTCTCCTCCATCTCTCTAGAAACATACACATATTTCCTTTTTCTCTCATTATCAATAATATGGCTTTCTACTTGTTTAATCCTCCCCGACCTCTGGATCGTTAGTTATAGGCTGAATCTTAAGGGTAACACACAATCACCTTCTCTCTTTCTCCTGCTTTGATAAACCATCGTCCTTTAACCTTGATGATTTTTCCTCCATCATTGGCTTAAAGTACTATGAGAATTATCCCTTTTACCACCAAAGGAGACTGTGAGGGTTGGTTTAGCAACTCTGAGGCTTGTTGACCAGAAAGATACCTCTATTTCATCCACTGATCTTGTCAACTCGTCTCTGTTAAGAACGAGATATTTCTCACCGACATGGAGAGTTCTTATGGTGTATATAGTCAAATGTTTAGGAGGTATGCATGGGTCTCATGATTAGCTGAACATCAACCAACAAATGATTGCATACAACTTGTGTTGGGGATTGGATATTGACATTGGCAATATATTATTCTCTGATCTTGTTGTCAAATTAACAACTGGCAAGAAGGGAAGAGAACCAAATATTTGCTATACGCAATATTTGTCTCTTCTCATAGAACATCTGCTGGGAAACATTTACAAGAATGATAAACTCAATACTTTTAAGCCCCACCAGATATCAGCTTCTTTCAAGCAACCATCTGCATCAGAAGTTCCTTTAACTTCTCATATGCTAAAAGTGTAAAAACTTTCTCCTATGCCTGAAGAGTCTTTGATCCTTCCCTCTAGGGGAGTGAATACTGATGAGAACGCTGATAAGTCCTTGTCTATAACCACTGTGCAGCTTGTCAATTAGCCCAAAGCACCAACTAATAAGAAGTCTAAGAAGAAGAAAAATCCTCCTTCCTCTAAACCCAAAACTTCAAAGATTGTCAGGGAAACATCTCAAATTAAACAATTTACTGAGACTTAGCACGCTAAGGAACCAGTGGCCACCGCTGATGCCACCAAGGGTATAGAGTCCTCCGAATCAGCAGAGAAGGTAAGGAACCAGACTAAACCTGCTAATGCCAAAAAGGTTACAGTTCATTAAAATTAAAGGGCATTTCAAGCACCACTCTTAAACTTCTCTAGGAGAGAGTGGTGAAGTTAAGGGCTACCCTCAACCCAATAGAGAGTGAGAGTCAGCACTTCCATTCCTAAATATTATGTACACTCTGAGTCTGCACCAAGGAATGATACGCTCAGGTTTATAACGCCTGATGTTAACCCTGAAAACTCTATACTTTGTAAGGACCCACAACATCCTATGCATGAAAGTTAGACCTCTAAGAGTCTAAACTTCACTTAGCCTTAGGGGTTACTGAATCACAATCAAAAGAGCCCAAGGTCTAAGACCTTTGAGGGACTGAATAATCACACTCAGTCTTCTTAGGGGTAGTGTACTAGCAATCCTTAACTTCATTGAAAAATCACTTACAAACTCATAAATTAAACAGAAGCCCCAAAAGTCTTAGACTTACGGGACTGGATAATCACCACTCAGCCAGTCATAGGGCAGAGAAACTAGCAATCCTTAACTTCATTGAAAAATCACCATTTTTAACTAACCATCTTATGTAGGTACAAGAAACAATTGTTGAGGAGGTTGTGAAGGACTCTAGGATCACATAGTTGGGGAATATGAATTTTGATGAACTATATAGGAATGATGCAAACAGAGATGCTGAGGAGATTCCATTCAAAACTGAGTCTGAGATTAAGTTTATAGGGAAGGTGGAACCAAAATGAATAATAATGATTCTCAATTCAATGTTGATGATGATCAGGGCGTTGTCTTTTTACTCATGGATCAAGAAATGACAAAGGCTAATTCTAACTTGGAATCAATGCCTGATGATGAGATTGTCTCTGTATTTGGCTTTAAGGAGGCTGATTCTGATGACCCTAAAAATGTTGAAGAGTTATTTGTAGCTGATGAGGCTACTGCTGATAATATGATTAATGATTTGGTTGATATGGAAAAATCTCAAGATGACAACCCAAATGTTTATGTTGCTAAAGCAACTACCTTAGACCCCCTTGGTCATCTTCAGGCTGACATCACTTCTCTTACCTCTAAAGTAAATTCTCTTAAATCATCCATGTCTCAGCATGTTGCTGATAAGATTGATGCCTTAGTGCCACAAATGGTAGCTGATGTTTTTGAGGAACGCATCCCTGATCTTCTAGCTGATACTCTCAAGAACATTCTCCATGAGCTACTACAAGACTCTATCAAGAAGGCCCTGTCCAAGTTTGATAAGAGAATCAAGAAGACACTCAAGGCTGAAGTTGCCAACCTCATTCTTAAACCTCTAAACAAAGAATTTAATGCCCTAAATACAATGGAGAGCTGAAGGTTTGTGATTCTTCAAAAGAAGCTAGGCAAGGCCATTCGTACTACTATGGGCAAATCAGTTAAGAGGAATGTAAAGAAACAAATTGGAGAAGTAAATGATTTTCTCAGGTGGAATTCTAAGCATCAAATACAGCTAATTCAATACTTTAAGAAAATGCTCATTCCACTATCCAGATTCCCAGGGATATATTGGTTTTCAATGCCAAACAGTTGGTGACAAAGGTGGAAAAGAATGCAGCTGACATTCATGAGCTTGTTGAACTGGTTCGTAAGCTTATACGACTGATAGACCCAGTATCAGCCTCTACCAAGGCTGCTACTGAGGGGGAGAAGGAGTCTGGCATAATCTAAACCAGCTGAAGTTCTCGCACCTGCTCAGTGGGAGCAACAGATAAATGACTCCACAGATGAAACAACTACAGCTAAAGAAGTTCTAGCAAATGCTCAGGGGGAGAAAATGTCATCTACCCTGGTTTTTCACTCATCCGCTGATGAACCACCAGTTAAGAAATTAAAGGTTGTTCTAGAAGACATTCCCATCTATTCTTCAACACCCCCAAAACTCAGTCAGACCAACCATCATCAACAACATCCTTTATAATCAATACACTGCAAACTTATTCAGCTCAGGATCCTCTGAATGTTCCCTACTCCTCCCCTAAAGGTTACTGATAAAGGAAAGGGCATAGCCCAAACCTCTGAAGATGATCAGATGAAGCAACTCTTGCCTCTCTTGGAACAAGGAGGATCAGCACCAAAAATTTCAAACCTTCATCAATTTAGTGTAGCTGGAGAAGGCCCAATAACTCTTGAAGAAGCTAAAGCTCAAATAAAGGAAATCAAGAGGTTAGCTGTCTTAAAAGCTGAGAAATAAAAGTCTGAAAAGAGGTTGAAAAGGTGATGACTTCTCAAGAACTGAAAGCTCAGGCAGTTGAGTTAGCAGCATATGAGGCCAAAAGGGCAAATATAATAGAGGAGTACAATCATTGCATCAACTTTAGGGATGATCCTCTGCCCATAACCAAGTTTAGCTACAAGGTAAACAACTACCAAGGAAGCCACCATGAGAATTGTAAGGAACAATCAGCCTCTAAATCTCATAGTGTATATAAAAATTTGTACTCAAGAAGCTGGGGTAAACTGAGTGGCTAGAGTTGCATGCTCTAGCATCCAAATCATAAACCAAATCACAAACCAAATCAAATGATCAGCTTCTCAAGAACTTGAAAGCTAAGTTGGGAAACTTGGTATTCCTCCTCCACCTAAGCTTACAACCTTTGATCTTCCTCTAGCGGAAAAGAAAGCATGTATGAAAAGAAAGAGAGAAGCTGAGGTAATGTATGAGGTATTTGTCAAAGAAGACATTATGGTTGATAGGATGCACAGGAACTTGGTTCCTCCTGCAAGGGTTGTTGGATCACCTGGGTTAGTGATTATTGAACTAGAGGCTAGTATTTTTTTCTACAATGGGAGCTTTGACCTGGTTTTTCAGAAAGATAATGAATTTCATCTGGCTACTACTCCTCAGCTTATCAGAATTCAGAATGCTATCAATGTAAACTCAGAGATTGCTCAGGATATGTACAATAAGATGATTTATGTAATAGAGGCCAGGGAGGATGTTGTAGAATCTAGGAAGATTTTATAAGATAACTTAGATAACTTGGGCTAAAAATGTAATATAATGAATGAAGCTATTTGTTAATTTTCTCTGTTAATTATGTGTAAGAAGAAGTTGTGTACTCACTTACAATAATTTTACTTAGCATAATTTATATTCAAATAGGAGGAGATTGTTGGGCCAATTCAGTACCCAATTATTTCTGCCTAGATTTGAATAGAAATTAGGATAAGTGTTGAAGACACATCAATGAGAAAAGAAGGACTCGCTAGGTGCAAAGCCTCAGCGATCAACCTCAAACGTATCCAAGTCAAAGACATCGTCAAGGAAGTCGAAGATTACTTGAAGACATACTCATCAGCTGGGATGGATATCAGCTGATATGTAGGTAGAATACGTTGATGATTCTAAGGAGAGTCGAGGGTAAAAATACCCTGATAATCCTATTACCCTTTGAAGAAGAACAATCTGAGCTTGTGATTCTCTCTAAGTGTGGTTTAGGCGGGATAAATCAATAAAGCAAAATGGCGGGACAACGTGTCCTTAAATTAAGCATGAACCTAAGTATGGAGTTGGTAAAAGTAGTGAACATTTGGTAGAACTATTCACTTAAGTATGGGCGGGATGTTTCCAAGAATGGACATGTATTTAATGCAGACGTACTTCACCACATGATTCTTGACACGTCTCAACTACCTCCACTAAGGATACAACCTCGTATCACTATAAATAGAGAATGACTTGAGGTGTAAATGTTATCTCTTTTATTGTTGTCATTATCATAAGCATTTACACCTTTGTCGAACTTACACCAGTAGTCAGCTGATCCTATCAGCGGGACTATACAAGTTCGTATGTAAACTTGATATCTTTTCGAGTTTACTTGTTTAAAGGGTAACCTTATATTGTCATTCAACAAGTGCGATCCATAGCACTTTTTAATACTTTGATTATATCAATAAAGCTTTACACGATTGAGAAGTTATTAATTGTGTTATAATTAGTTTAAAGATAAGTGTTATATTTCTTAAGAGACGTGTTAATTGAGACTTACAACTTGCATGCTTGGTTTTTACAAACTTTGAAATAAATGTGAGGTTATGATGGCGTGATATATCTTGGAAGATAAGGATGACGGACTGATGATTTGCTTTCTTTCGACAAGGGAAAAGAATCCTACTTTGCTTTAACGATGTTGTTGCAGGTGATTGATGTTTAAGATTTTCATGAACATGATTGATTCTACATTCAAATTTTGACAAAGATTACTACATGCTAATATTTTGTTGATAGAAAGAGTGGATGGCCAAAAGACATGTTATGAGGAATTTGTAGTATCAAACATAGTTTAGATTATTTTTATGTGATATTTGTAGTACCGCTATACAATGTAACTATATCTATTACGGAGTAGTTAGGTTTGAGATTGCAATTAATTGTTAGACGTGATGAATCATATTTGTAAAAGTATTATATTACTAAATTTATTTAAAGGGTAGTCCTCGGGAATCAAACCCTTCTAATGCAACGGTGGGTCGACCCGTCGAAAGTCACTGACCCTGCCTGAAACTGCCACATCTCGCCTAAAACCCAATTGAAACCCAACCCCGAACACAGAAGGGTTAAAGCCCGACCCGACATTTAATATTCCACTTCTTTGTTAGGGGCACGTGTTTTTCCATCTCACCATCCAGCACATAAACCATTAAACCACCAATTTAATCCATTCACCGCCCCTTTTTTCATACAGTGATTTTCAAAAAGAAAAAAGCACAAACCAAATTGTGATTCTGATTGTAAGACGCCTCATCATCTTCAATTTCGTTCTTCATGTGTCTTCATCCTTAAACAAGTATCTTTAACTCATGACTCATCAAGATCCTAATTATCATCTTTAATTTAATACATAATTTCCTATAATGTTGCGGTTTTTCTATCCATTATCATCCATTATTTCTGCATGCAATGATTTTAAGATGAGGAAAAAGAAAAGGGCATATTACATACATGTGAGATGTGTAATAAATTTTAGTTTTAAATTTTTTTTTTCGAATATTCAATTGAGGTTTTTTGGTTTTTTAGATTTTTGGTTATATTGACATTTGGGTATTTATTAATTAAGATAAAAGTTGATGGGTTTAGGTTTAACTGTGTTTAATTTTGTGGATTTTGAAATTTAGGGTTTTTAGTTTTGTAAATTATTGTTATGATTTTGGATTTTCTTTTGGCAGTAAATCATGACGGGATTTTAGTATTCCGCTTTGGAGATGCTTATGGGGTGATAATATTTGGGAGAGGAAATCTGGCTCAGTTTGGTTGCGTTGTCGGAGATTGAAACTCGCCGGAATATTCTATGGCAACGGTGGGAGCTTGCTTTTTTTTCAAGTTCTTCAAGGTAATTTTTATTTTTTACGTGTTTTTTTATTTTTTTATTTAAGGTATATATATATATTCTTTTTGATATAAAGTCTATTTATTATTTTTGTTTATGTTGTATCTAAAGATCTATAGTAAACACAATACATTTGATGTAGAACTCGACTCGAACCCCGTTGCTATATAAAGATTTATAGTTACACAATACGTTTGGTGTGCAGGTAGTTTTTTATTTAATGCACATATCCTCATAACTAAGAAACCACAACTTAGTCATAAAGTATAATGGCATAAAGTCTATGGATCTTAAAATCATGATCGCTGATGTGTCGTTGTGTGGTTGTAATTTATGTTTCAAGTTTTAAATTAATATTTTTCCGACTTTACCAAAAACAACACTTTAACGGGCAGTGTACCTGGTCGATGTGAGTTTCGTGGTAAGTAGGGTGTCGATCACTAAGAGCGAGAAACAATCTCTCAATTTATTAATAATTTGGTTATCTAAACTAAGTTAATTCTATTCTATGTTAAACCTATGTTAAACCTATGTTAATCTTAAATCTAACATATAAGGGGGTTTTCAGCCTAAGAGACTGGCACGGGTTTTGTGGTGACTAAAATCAACTTAAGACACTAAAACACACGCAAGCAAATTGACAGAAGATAAAAGAGTGGTCTAGCCAAATATAATAAAACTGTATTAACCATTATTAATCCAATCAGAATGTTGGTTTGTTTATTTAGTATAATGATTACTTATCTCGAGGCGGCATATCATCTTAAGACTTAGGCGGTACTTCTTCCTAAGACCTAGAATTCTGTCACATTTAAACGTATCCGCATAAAGCATCCTTTATTTGCTGATTATAATCTATCTTAGGGATTAAAGCAATGGTGATCTTGTTAAATCCTAGCTCATAGAGACTTTACCCACTTACTGCTTAAAGGCAATTCATACACTAGTAGTTCACTAACCAAGTCTTTACCAATTAATTAAGAACGTACTCATTGATCCCAAGGGTCACCTGCCGGTCCAACTAAGCTCACAATCTAAGGGCAAAGATAGGTTATTATTCGTGATCCTATTGGTCTAGATGTATAAATTCTTTAGCTGGGAGGCCATCCCGGCATCTAGATTATTTAGTCCGTATTACTTGATCCAGTTGAATGATAGGTCGCATACAAAAGCACGTAAACAAGTATAAACTGATAAACATAAACAAGCAATCAACGATAAATTAAGCAATCGAGATAAACAAACCAAACATTCAGATCTTTATAATAATGGCTAATACCCGAAGGTATTAGCCTTCAAACGTCATAATCAATACAAAAGTAATAATTTAGCCAAGGTAAACTAACCGAGTTAACGAATGATACCAAAAACTAAACGATTACAAGAGTATAGGAGATTACAAGTTGTTTCCTATGGAATTAATTACGTTGCAAGACCTCTTCTGCTCTTCTTCTCTTCTGAAAATCAAAATTTATGGTTTAGGTATCGAAAATATGATTTAGCACACTAAAAACCCGTTTTTAGGTTTTCTATTTATAAGGTCTGGAATATGGTCGATACGACGTATTGACTGAGGTTAATACGTTGGTATCGGGGGTTTCTTGGAGTAGGGTCACAATTCGATATCTTCCAGAATATTTTATTTCCATAGCTTGAATATGGCGTATTGGTCTTCCTTAGATACAACGTATTGATCTTGTTTCCTTTGTGTCTTTTGTGAAGTGCAAGCACAGATACGCCGTATCTTCCTTGATGGATACGGCGTATTAGATGTCAGAACAGTAATCTTCAAATGTCTTTGTTTAAGCTCTAGAATGCGTGCCTTTTTGCTAATCTTCACCAAGTACTCCATAATTACTGCAATTCTCAAATACAAACGATTAAGTAACAATTCTTTGCAATAATTAAACTAAATGGTTTTTCATAGGATAAATGATGCTATAAAAAGTAACATATTTGATGTCATCAACTATCCCCCCGCTTGAATCCGACTTGTCCTTAGTAACCTTTAGAAGTTTATAAAAAATGTATCCCTAAGGATTTTTCCGTTTAAGCATTTATTTGATCTATTACAAGTACACAACCAAACACCTCACGAAATAGGTAGATGAAAAACCCTCAATCACTCAATCTAATTCTATGTTGGTAACATCTAACTAATTCGCCTCAATTGCTCGGTCGTGACGAGTATTCTATCATAGGTTTGGCAAGGATACACATCTCCACCACTAGAGCTAAGGAGTAACAAGTTTATAAAGGTAAAATGGGTTTTTATTATAAGGCTTAGGATTGATCATTCTACAATCTTTCACCAAAAGTACCACACCAACAAGGCAGCTGAAGCACACATACATGGCCGTAACGACTGAATAGACATGTGTGTTCGATCACATCCTCATTCGAGTTAAAAAGTAGGATAAAGAATTATAAGGGTATGGATTCTTATAAACTTTTCACCAATAGTAATAAACCAACAAGGCAGCTGAATCATGCATACATGGCCGTAACGACGGAATAGACATGCATGTTCGATCACATCCTTATTCGCGTAAAACCCATGGTTAATGATTAGGAAAGGGAAATAAATTGTTGTTAAATAAAAATTACGAAACAAATAGATTAAGTCAAAACAAATAAGGCACAAGTTGCTAGACACTTTTTCCCGACCGTTACCATGAAAAAGACACAACTATTTATGAACGTCTAGATCATAGATCAAAAACAACAACCAAAGTTGACGTTTCCGTAACGGTCAACTTCCCAATCATCCCATACTTTACATACTTTTACAAGACAAGTGGCGATATCTACCACTTTATACAAAACTTTACATCGTTGACTTATAAGACGTATCAACGAATAATCGATCTTTGATATAATTCCTTTGGTTTAAGCTTTTGCGAAACGATTATCTTCAAACTTTCCTCCTTTTTTGTTGCGATTTTTCTAATTTTTTCATCATATACTAACTACGAAACTCGATGTAATTTCACCATCTTCACGATCATAATAACTCCGGATAATTCCTTCAATAATTCTTCATTCTCGTGACGTACCAATAATTGTGGGGGTAGTTAAAAATACATGAATTTTGACTACTTTTATACTTTCCATTTGCATTGTGCAAATTTTTTCCCAACCAGTACCAAAGATAGAAAATTGAAACAAGACTCGGGAAATACATACTTTACACTTTACGCAACTAGCAATGCGAAATGGGACTTAATCTAACAAGGTAGGCTAAGGTGTAAAGGTGTAACAAAAACAACAGTTGGTGTTATTCCTAAAGGATTGGCTCTATAGGTTTTTTAAGGGTATCTTACTCTTAAAATGAGAGTAAACAAAGGGTTTATACAGGGGTTAACTAACCAGTGTAGTTAGTTAATAAAACAACATGTATAGGCTTTTTAGGTGTAAAACTAATATTTACCAATTTTAAATATGTTATCCATCGAAATCCATAATACTCATCCACTGTGATCTTGAATTGATATACCAAGCCAAGTTCTAAAGTCTACAACATCACCGGCACACTCATATTTTTGTGGAATTTGGGTAAACATTTAGAAACGGATAAGGTTAAATCTACAATAGCTATTTAAGGGTTATTGGTGAAGGTTATGTAGCAAGTAATTTCTCAAAAGTAGCTTGAATTTTTTTAATTTGAGCATAATTAAGATTTTAATGTGAAAAAAATAGGACAAGTTACATTCTAATTCCCTTCCCCCCCTTGGAATTATACAACGTCCTCGTGTTAGATAAAACCTTAAAAACAGGAATTAAAAGAATTAGAATGTGAAAACTCCCTGATATTTTGCTCGGTAGATTCTCCATGTTGAGTTTATGTGCAAGAATGTGTGTTGTAAATGCGTCTGTATTCCAGCATGACTACAATCACACATAGGATTCTAGATGATTGATACTTCACCAACTTCTTCGATTTCTTTGCAGCGAGGTCCTATGCAAAATATAGGAAAAACATGCAAAATCCTATCTCGGGTATATATGGTTAATTAAATAAACTAAATAAACTGTACAGGAGACCAATACGCCATATCCATACATTGGAATACGCCGTATTGAGAAACCTGTAAAAAGTATCTAAATACGGGTCAGTCTGGTGAATACGCTGTATCATATTCATGAATACACCGTATTGACATAACTGACAATAATGTTTAAAGTGCATAAAAATAAAGGACTGATAACGTCCAGACATTCAATACGCCATATGGTATGGAGTGGATACGCCGTATTGATGTCTGGGAAGACAGACTCGATAAAAATAAATAACAATTCGGGTTGTCTCCCGGGAAGCACTTTTCTTTCAGCTAGTCTTTAAGTTAGACTTTTTCCTTTCAGCTTTTTTCACACTTGTAAATACTCTTCTCTCTCTCTCTCTCTCTCTCTCTCTCTCTCTCTCTCTCTCTCTATCTCTCAATCTTGCTCTTGATTGGATTAGGGTACTAGGTCTGTAATCTACCAACGAGCTATGTGCTGAATTACTGGAGGCTTGTTCTATATTCATAAACAAAGTCTAAAAAATGTCCACATCTAAACATATATACAAAAAAATGGGAACCTGTTTAAAGTTAGATACATCATGACATGAATAATAAATGTACAAAAGATATAAACAAAAAGATAAGGAATATAGGGATCATGGATCTGGCTGCTTGTCCTGCTGGGCTGCGGAGGTGCTGGCATCGTCAGTCTTGTGTCTGGTACACCTCACATACAGGATCTGAAATTCTGCATAGCTAGTGTACCTGACCCCAGCCATGACTCATCATCTGTGAAAGGTCCCACAAACAATTGTCCAAGTGAGAATCAAGAAGAAAATCACAGGGCCATACTATCCAAGACTTCTCTGCTCACCCAGTGCTTCTCGGAATCTCATGCATATCTCTTCTACCCTGGCTAACCTCTGTGTCATGTCCATAGTTGGTCCGGCTGTAGGTTGGTGGCGGCGAGGTGCCTGCATTGGGTATCTGGAATAGTCGGAGCTCCCTTATCAGCTACAGGAGCAGCCTTAGCGGCCTCAAGGGCACAAGTCGTAGTTTACCTGCTGCCTTCTGGTCCTGGGGGGCTTCACCATGCCTAAGTATAGTCAAGCTCTATGCAGTTCTACAGGCTCACTCAACTCAGTCTTAGCAATAACTGGGAGGTCTCGCATAATCGCCGTAATCCTTAGAGCGTCTCCTTAGGAAGTAATCCCAAAATGCTCTGCCAAATGGGCAAAAACTGACCTCCAGTTATCATAAGCCCCCTTGCTTCCTCCCTGAAGGAACAACCTCAAGTACCTCCAACAAATAAGGGACGTTGATTGAGCCAACGTCCATCCCTCTCAGATAAAATAAATCAATCATGGTCACCTTCTTAGGTGCCTGACTCCTCCCATCAATGCTACAGGTGATGAGTCTGTGGCATAATCTCATTATCGGATCCCTAATAAAAGTATAAGAAGGGGATGTACCCAGAAATCCTCCCTTACGAACGAGATCCTACCCAGTAAGCACTAAATATCCCAGTGCACTCTCGGCCCGGTATGTACCGTATCCAACGCTCAATCTCCTCAAACATTATGTGGCCCATAGCTAAATAAACTTCTCCAGCTATATGATGCCTAACTCTACTTCCTAAATAAACTGTAAGAGCCCGTGTATCGAGATCAAGCACTGCCTCTCCAAACTAAATATACTATAAATACCATAATTATATACAAGTAACTATAACATCATAAAACATAAACAAAAGCCCCCCGTCCACTGCCAGCCCCCCCCTCCCTCCCCCACCCCTCCGCCCCTCACACCACCCACCCCTCTTGTTTTAATCTACAATAGCCTCCTCCAGTACGACTAGTGAATACACCATATCACTGAGCAAATATCCCTAGTGCTCCATCAGCATCCTACCGCTCAACCCCTCAACCATCAGATCAGTCAATCCCCCAAAATCAAATACTTGAACCCTATGTACCTCTCTCTTGTATATCTTACCCAACCTCATCTCAAAATCCGCGATATCAGCATCAGTGTACTGTAATCCCTCAAACCTAAGTACTGGTGCCTCTGATCTCTAGGTGGAAGACCATATCTGTAAAATCACTGAGACAGTTCAAAAGATTACAAAATTTAACCTTTCTGCTCTAAGAGCAGATACGATGTATTCAGAAATGGATACCCCGTATGGAGATCTGTTTAGTCAATATGTGCATATAGATAAGTCAATACGGCGTATGGGATTTTAAACACAGGATCTTTATCTGATCAATACGTCGTATTCATTTTGTAATATACGTAGTATGATGTTTTAAAATTGGGTGAAATTAGAGTCAATACTCATATTCCTGTTAGTGGATATGCCGTATTGCTCTACAGTTTAAAAACAAAAAGGGGTTTCCATTTCTACCCTTTTTTGACCCATTTACAATTTTAAAAAACTTATCACTTATTGCAGGGAAAAAGAGATCCAAAATAAGCCTAGGTGTATTAGATTTAGCTTTCTTAAAACTAGAATAAAAAACCCTAACCCTAGCCCTTAATCGAAATAAAAAACGAAATGGAAATAGGGATGAATTCGGGTTCCTTACCTTATGGTGATGAATCGATTGAGATATAAACACAAATGATTGGATTCTTCAAGGAATGTCTTCGCGGTTAAATTTTTTAGTGAGAGTGAAAAGGTATGAGTAAACTCCAATCGGGCCTTATCCAATTGGTTTATATATCCCAAAACTGATACGCCGTATGGGTGTTTGCCCATACACCATGTTGGATAATTTTGTGTGTCTTGGTCAACTTAAGTTAAAAAGTGGATAGTCGTTATTGGTGCTTACTATACGTTTGATGAGGTTTCATTTTTACACTATTTCAAGGTTATTTAACCCCTAAATCATTGCCATATATGCCCAGATTATCGTGCTTAATCTTTGTTTTTGTACTTTTAGCACTTTGATGGCATTTAAAGGAAATACACCACGTGACTTGGCTCATTTCAGAAGAACGAAGAGATTACGGACTTGCACCAAATATTCACCAAGAAGTATTGTTCTCAGAGCGTAGAGACGGCGTCGCAGGCATAAAGTGACGCCGTCATGATCTATCGTGACGGTGTCTGGATATTGGCGACGGCGTCACAACGTAGCCGACTTAAAGTGAATCTAGAACCATCTACGTGGTGACAGCGTCAGGAGTACAAAGCGATGTCGTCGCAGAGATATCTCTATATATACAAAATCGATTTTATGGTTTTTAAGTATGTAACTTTGGTGTAACTTTGTATAACTTTTGGGAGATGAACCCTAGTCTTTGTAGCAGCTTCATAGGTTGTTTTTAGGGCCTCAAAACCTTATTGTACTACCTTGGATCCATGTCTTAATTCAAGTAAGGTTATCATTAATCATTCAATATGTCTATGTGTTGTGTGATTGATTTATCTTCTTGCTTCCTTTATAACATGCGAGGCTAAACCCTCCTTTGTATTTGCTTATGATTACATGAAAGTCGGATTGTAGATCCTATTACTGTTGCTTCTTGTTGATGAATGTGCGTGTTAGGCTTTAGAAAACCAGCTTTTGTTTGTATCGCTGTAGACACGTCTAGGGAAACACGAGTGCGTAGAAAGGATACCATCGGGTAACAGTCTTCATACTACCTTACCCCCTTATATGGTTGATCCCTCTTAAGATATTTCACACGCATTTAATATACTCTTAGGGGCCTTGTAATAGTATTCATACAACCTTACTTATGCGTTGCCCTAACGGAATATTAAATAGATGGCGGGTTCGTGTAATCCGTTCATGACCTAGGAAATACTTACACATATCATCACAAGTGTGACAAGGCAACAAGATTAGGAGAAGCAAGCTGATAAGTAATGCATGATTAAGTAAATACATTTAATTATCATAAAGTTATCACCAGTAGAATAGATATTAGTTAATAGTTAAACAAACCAACCTCTCAAACCATTGATTTACTTGCTTTCCTATAGATATAAAAACACAAAAATAATCTTCTCTCAACCCCTAGAATTCTGTTAGACTGTGATCAAGCCTTCGCAACCTATTCCCCTAGAAAATGATAACAACCCCTGAGTCTTGCCTATACTACTACTATAACGGTTAGGTGTTCTACCTAGGGAGTTGTAAAAATTCATGTAAAAGTCCTACGACGACCGCATCAAGTTTTTGGCGTCGCTGCATGGGGAATAGTTAGGTTTTGTTCATAGTTTAACTTAGTTCTACTCGCTTAAATCCTTTCAAGTGAGACTTTAATTCCGCATATTAGCTTTCTCGTAGTCTATCTTTTCTTTGTGTTAATTGTTTTGTAACCTATTCTCGTCATCCTCTATGGGAGACGAAAATCATATCCGTACTCTTGGAGACTACTCTAAACCTAGCCACTAGGGCTACAGGAATACCATTGAGTTCCCTGTAGGGAACCACGTGGTACCTCTTTGATCTGACACCATCCGGTTGGTGCAAAATAGATGCTCGTTCCTCAGACTTTGGTCCGAGGATCCAAACCAATAACTCAAGGATTTCTTAAAACTTGTGACTCACTTAACCTTAACGGTGAAAACAAGGAAAGAAAGCGCCTGCGTTTATTTTAATTTTCCCTTCGCAATCAAGCTAGCAATTGGCTTGAACGTCTTCCAGCAGGATCCATCACCACATGGGAGGATCTTACTACTCGTTTTTTTGCTCAATTCTTTCCACTGGGAAAGACCGTAAAACTCCGCAACGATATCCTGATGTTCCAACAACATCATGGAGAATCTCTATCTAAATCATGGACTTGTTTCAAAGACTTACTACAAAAAGTCCCTCATCATGACATCGACCTTTGGCTCCAAGTCCAAATTTTTTATGACCATGTCAATCCTGTCACAAAACGAACCATTGACCATTCAATCGGTGGTAAGCTTCGTGACCGAAACGCCAAAGAATCCTGGGCATTATTAGAGGACCTCGCCCTCTATGACAACGAAAGTTGGAACGACCCAATGGATTTCGCTAAGCCGGTCAAGGCAATCACTTCGCCTTAAGATGTCCCGAGTACATTCGACTGCCGTCTCATCGAGCTCGAAAATCAAGTTCAACGCTTGATGGAAGCTCATCTTGCTCAGACG
>BQNB010136431.1:0-13511 GCA_026074375.1 Tanacetum coccineum
TGCTTGTTGTCCCGAAATTGTTTTGAGGTTTTGAGCGACCTAAAAATGTTTTCATTAGACGTAAAAGTAGTTTTTGAAGAGCTTGTTTCGAATGAATAGTTTTTCACATATCGCACTTTAAAATCAGACTTAAAACGGCCAAGTTATAGCCAAATGAAACTTGAAACATTTTTCGGCAAAACCAAATGAATAGTGTGCTGATGTGAATAGTAAAAGGGGTTTTAGGACGCATTCGGACATTTTTGGACTTTTTAAACTCTAGCAAAACATATAGTAACACACACATATATATATATATTTATATATATATTAGCATCATTTGAAGACGTCATTAACCTATTTTAGGAAAAACGATAAAGTTACTAAAAATAGTAAGTTTGGTAAAACTTAGCGGATCAGACTCGGAAGTTAAGCGATTATGGTTAGTTAGCATATTTTGAAAATATGGAAACTTATTTAGATCGCGTGTAGGACCTTTCGGCTTTATTTCTTCCTCGTTGATTATCGATTCGCCACTTGCTTAAGGTGAGTTCATAGCCCCACATTTTTATCGATTTACAAATGCTTTATACTTTGGGGTGAGAAACATTGTTTGCTTTTAAAATTGGACACAATTTCTTAACGTGAGTTTTACATGTTTATGTGTTGCCTAAGTTGCTTACAAACCACTATTGCTCGAACTATCATGAATCGTTAGTCACCTATGGCCAATTGGATTGGTTAAGTTTGCGCGAATGAGTAAATAGATCTATTGGGACTAATTATCCCTATCTGCTTTAGTTCCACTTAACGAAGAACAAACGGATGTATGTCATGTCGATTGTGCGTTGTGGTAGTCTTTGGTTTGGGACACCAGTTAGGGCAGGAATACTATGTGGCATGATATGATATGCCCTGTTGTTATTAGCATCGGTGTCATGAGCTTAGCGTAACAGTAAATACTTTTTATGTGATGATGTATCTGTGATAGTAGTCGCATGCGTTTTAAAATCTTGTGGTCCACTCTTGTACTAACTTAAACCTATGAATTCACCAACATTATGTTGACGTTTTAAACATGTTTTTTTAGGTGCTTAGCTTGGCTTGATTCTTGATGCTAAATGGAGTCTATGTGCTATGTGACTTCGCCAATTTAGAACTTATCTATTTATATGCTCGTTGTCATTGTCAAACTTTATTATGCTTCCGCTACATTTAAGTCTCATATGATCTGTTGTAAAACTTAATTAAAATTTCTTTTATGCAACGAGTACACTTTTTCAAACGTCCATGATTAGTGGTCGTTCTTTTTGCTTTGTGTTCGGATTGTTATGACGCCACGCCCTCATACACGTATTCCGTTCGGGCCCCGTCTGGGGGTATGACAGCTAGATACGGCGTATTGGTCAGAAAAGCAGCAATATTCAAATGTCTTCGTTTTAGCTCCAAATTATGTGCCTTTTAGCTTATCTTCACAAAACACTCCTGAATTACTGCATTTATAAACTTTAAAGCAATTAAGTACCAAATCTTGCAAATTTTATATAAAAGTGGGCAAAACAGATAGGATAAATGATATTATCAAGTGATGTTATTTGATGTCATCAAATATCCCCCCACTTGAATCCTACTTGTCCTCAAGTAGACTTTAGAAAAGTTTTGAAATTGTATCCCAACCGAAGTTAAGGATTTTTCTGTTTAAGCATCGTTTTGTTCTAATCACCTGTACATAACCAAGCTCCTCACGAAATATAGAAATTAAAACACTCAGATCACTCAACTAATGTAGGGTGCAACATTTAATTGGTACTCTCATTTGCTCAGTCGTGATTAGTTTTCTATCATAAGCTTGGCAAGGATACACAGAAGGAACAAGTCAAAAGTAAATTAGGTAAAGAAGGCTTAAGGTTAATCATTCAACAGTCTTTCACCATAAGTACCACACTAACAAGGCAACTGAACCATACATACATAGTCGTAACGACGAAATAGACATGTATGATTCGATCACGTCCCCGTTTGTGTTTAACCAGCGGTTAGGATGAAGAACGATATAGGGTAAGGAGCTTCTAACTTTTACTGAAAATCATTATCCAACAAGGCAGCTGAGACACGCATACATGGCCGTAACGACGGAATAGACATGCATGCTCAAACGCATCCTCGCTCGAGTAGATCTTAGGGTTCGTTGCTAGGAAAGGGAAGTAAATAGTTGTTAAATAAAATTCACAAAACAAATAGATTAAAGCCAACAAATAAGGTACGTAGTTGCTAGTAACTTTCCCCGACCGTTCCATGATAAAGACTCGAACATATAAAACGCCTCGATCGTAGAAATGACAAAGACAACCTAAGTTGGCGTTCGCATAACGGTCAACTTCCCTTACATCCTGCTCTTTACATACTTTTACAGACTAAGTGGTGATATCGGCCACTTTTTACAAGACTTTACGTCGTTGATTTTTGTAACGTATCAACGAATAATCGATCATTCCAAGTAATTCCTTCGTTATAAACTTCTTTTGAACCGACTATTTTTCTTCCTTCTCTTTTTTGCTGCTTTTTTTTCTATTTTTCCATATTTTTTTGCAATACATCATAAATCTTGGTGTAATTTCACCGTCTTCACTATCATAATTCATCCGGATAATTTTTTCCTTGTAACGCTTCTTCTTCGGACATGATTCATAATCGCAAAAGTAGCAAAACACACGAGCTACATATTTTTCCCATTGCATTGTGCAATTTCCTAACCATTACAAAGATAGAAAATTTCACTTTGACGCAGGAAATACTAAACTTTACACGAAAGCAACTAGCAACTTTGATAAGAATAGGCTTAATCTACACGGCAGGCTAAGGTGTAAAGGTGTAACGAAACATATAATTTTTGGTGTGAAAAAGATAAGAATGGCTCAATAGATTGTTCTATGGGATCTTACTCTAAAAGCGAGAGTAAAGAAAGGGTTACACGGGGGTTAACTAACCAGTGTAGTTAGTTAATTTTACGACATGTAGGCTATTAGGTTTAATCCTAGAAATTTATCAGTTGAACATGTTCCTCCATCTAAATCTATAGTACTCATCATTGCGGTCTCGGATGATATACCAGGCCAAGTTCTAAAGTCCACTACATCACCGGCACACTTATAATTTTGTGGGATTTTTAGTAAGCAATTGGAAACGGAATAGGCTTAATTCTCACAATATGCATCAAGGGTTATAGTGCGCTAGGTAATGTAACTAGTGATTTTTTACAAACGTCATGCTATTTTTTTTTAAATTTAGACTATTTTAAGCACTTTTAAGCACGTAGCATGTTATTTTATAAAAAGGAGGAAAAGTATGTTCTAATTCTCCATCCCCCACTTAAATTATGCAACGTCCTCGTTGTATAGATAAAACAATTAAATAATAAGGGAAATAGAATTAGAACGGAAAACTCCCTGATGTTTTGCTCGTGATGATTCTCCAAGATGAGTTCTTGAGCAAAAAGTGTGTTGACTAGGGCTTCAGAATGCTCGGATAAGTTCAACACATGTCTTTTTCAGATTATACCATATCATAGTTTCAGCAAGGTGCTGCATAAAAGATTAGAAGAGGAGTGCAATTTCTATCTCGCTACAATGGTACAAGAAAATAATTAAACACACAACTGTATAGGGATCAATACGCCGTATCCCAAACCCTAGGATACGCCGTATGGTTCCTGTAAAAACAATTAAATTATTGGAAATTAAATATTAAGTTTTAAAAACTGATAATCGTCCAGACATGTCTATACGCCATATTCAGAGGGGTTCGATACGCCGTATAGAGTGTCTGGGAAGATAGACTCGTGTAACAAACAATTAAAATGCGACAAACAATTAAAATGGCTGGGTTGTCTCCCGGGAAGCATTTTGTTTTAGCTGGTCTTTAAGTTCGACCTTTTTTCCTCTCTTACTTACGTATCGAGCTCAACGAATTCGTTATCATCCATGTTGTAACTTTTATTGTGGTATTTCTTTAAACTATGACCGTTGACCTTAAAGCTTGAACCATCTTTATCGGTGATTTCTATGGCTCCATAAGGGTACATGGTTTTTACTACAAAAGGATCGGTCCATTTTGACTTGAGTTTCCATGGATGTAACTTTAAGCGAGAGTTAAACAACAAGACTTTGTCTCCATTTTTAAAGTCTTTATCACCGCGGAGCCTTGAGTCATGCCACTTCTTAGTTTTTTCCTTGTAGATTCTAGTATTTTTGTATGCCCCGTCTCGCAACTCTATTAATTCGTTAAGTTCCATGAAACGATTTTTTGCGGCTGCCGTAAGATCCATATTGCATTGTTTTAGTGCCCAATATGCTTTATGTTTGATCTCAACTGGTAGATGACAAGCTTTTCCGTAAACCATTCTAAATGGGGTATATCATGTTGGTGTCTTGTAAGCAGTTCTAAAGGCCCATAATGCATCGTTGAGTTTTTTCAGACCAATCCTTTGGGTTATATCCGGCCGATCTCTCCAGAATACGTTTGATAGCTCTGTTGGTGACTTCGGTTTGACCATTAGTCTGAGGGTGATATGTTGTTGATATTCTATAAGTCACCCCGTATTTTAGCAAAGCTTTTTCAAGTTGAGAGTTACAAAAATGTGTTCCCCTTTATAAATTTAACCACCACACGAGCATCGTTTGTAGGGCGTGCTTGAGCTTCAACCCATTTAGATACGTAATCGACCACAACTAGAATATATTTGTTACCCCTTGAATCAGGAAATGGCCCCAAGAAATCTAGTCCCCAAACATCGAATACCTCACATACTTGAATATTGTTTTGAGGCATCTCGTTTCGTAATGAAATCTTCCCCGATTTCTAACATGCGTCGCACTTCATTACATAATCCTTAACATCTCTAAAGATACTGGGCCAATAGAATCCTGCTTCGTAAACTTTTCTTCCTGTAACTGAAGCACTATGATGTCCCCCAGTTGGCCCACAATGGCAATGTGCCAAAATTTTAAGGATTTCATTCCCAATGATGCATCTTCTCATGACATTGTCCGGACATAATTTAAATGCGTATGGTTCATCCTAGAAATAGTTCTTCACTTAAGAGAAAAACCATTTTTTTCTTTCTGGTGTCCATTTTGGAGGTACCACTTTTCCGACAATGTAGTTGACATAGTTTGCATACCATGGCTCTTCGTCATTAAGCTTGATTTTTAATATCATCAAATGCTCGTCGGGAAATTTATCGATGATCTCTTCTTCGGCTAATTCTCCCATATTTAGATTCTCGAGTCTTGATAGGTGATCAGCAGCCAAGTTTTTGGTCCCCTTTTTATCTTTTATCTTAATATTAAACCCTTGTAGAAGCAGAACCCATCTAATAAGCCTTGGTTTTGCATCTTGTTTACTGAACAATTACTTCAAAGCAGAATGATCAGTGTAGACTACAGTTTTTGATAAAATAAGATAGGGCAAAATTTATCAAAAGAGAAAACAACTGCAAGAAGTTCCTTTTCAGTGGTGGTATAATGTGCTTGGGCATCGTTTAATGTTTTTCTATCATAATAGATATGTTTAAACCTCCCTCTATCCTTTGTCCTAAAACTGTCCTTACCGCAAAATCACTGGCGTCGCACATTAATTCAAAAGGCACACTCTAATCGGGAGATATTATGATGGGCGCGGTGGTCAATTTCTCTTTTAGTTTATTAAATGCTTTTTTTACAATCTTCGAAAAAGTCAAACTTAACGTCTTTCATTAAAAGTTAGGTCATTGGTTTAGAAATCATGGAAAAGTATTTTATGAATCTGCGATAAAACCCAGCGTGCCCCAAAAAAACTCCTAACGCCCTTCACATTCGTGGGATAAGGTAATTTGGCAATTACATCGATTTTAGCTTTGTCAATCTCAATTCCTTTCCCAGATATGTTATGCCCCAAAATAATACCTTCCTTTATCATAAAATGGCATTTTTTCCAATTTAGCACAAGGTTGGTCTCTTCACATCTACTGAGCATTTTATCTAAATTATTAAGACATTGGTTAAAAGAATTACCAAATACCAAGAAATCATCCATGAAGACCCCCATAAAATTTTCCACCATGTCATGGAATATTGCCGTCATGCATCTTTGAAAAGTCGTTGGAGCGTTACATAATCCAAACAGCATCCTTCTGTAAGCAAAAGTTTCATAAGGACATATGAACATCATTTTTTCTTGATCTTCTGGTGCAATTGGAATTTGGAAGAAACCTAAAAAACCATCAAGAAAGCAGTAATATTCATTTTCGGATAAACGTTCTAGCATTTGATCAATAAAAGGTAGAGGAAAATGATCCATTAGTTTGCGATAATCAATGCACACACGCCATCCTGTTATTGTGCGAGATGGAATTAGTTCGTTGTTATCATTTAGGACTACGGTCATTCCTCCCTTCTTTGGGACGACGTGAATAGGGCTGACCCATGGACTATCCGAGATGGGGTAAATTAACCCTGAATCAAGTAACTTGACAATTTCGTTCTTAACCACATCTTGGACCTTTAGATTTAAACGTCGCTAGGGTTGAATGACAGGTTTGAAGCTTTCTTCCATTAAGATCTTGTGCGTGCAGAACGACAAACTTATTCCCTTAATGTCCGACATCTTCCATGTTATTGCTCCCTTGTGTTTTTCCAATACCTGCAAAAGTGAAGTTTTTTATTTTTCTGTTAGTTTAGATGAAATGATTACAGGACAAGATTCATCTCTTTTCAGGTATGCGTATTCTAAGTGGGGTGGCAGCTCCTTTAGTTCTGGTTTCTTTTCGTCAATTTCGTTGGCACTAGCGGAATAAAGGTGCTTATTTTGCGCTCTTTCAGACCCTTGCTTTTCCTGTGTTTTTGGATACGCCGTATCCTCTTATGTAATACGCCGTATTGGTTCTTCAGAATCATTACGACTTTCAGGATTGGATTGAACAATGCATTTTTCCAGGTTACTGACTAGAAATGAATCCATTTGGTCATCTTCTAATAATTCTTGGGCTTCCAAGTGTATAGTTTTGTCTAAATCGTTAATCCCATAGCATTCATCGTCCTTCGCAGGAAGTCTTTTTATAGATTGGTCTATATTAAAAGTTACTTCATCGTCTCCCACTCTAAGTGTTATCTTCTTATTGAATACATCTATCATTTCCTTGGCGGTTGCAAGAAATAGTCTTCTTAGGATTATTGAGATCCTAGAGTCTTCTTGCATATCCAAGATAACAAAGTCGATAGGAAGGATGAATTTGTCAACTTTGATGAGTACGTTTTCTGCTATTCCTCGCGGATACTGAATGGACCTATCTGCTAGTTCTAAGCTCATCCTCGTAGGTCTGGGTTCTCCTAAACCTAACTTCTCATACATGGTGTAAGGCATTAAGCTTATACTAGCTCCCAAGTCTGCCAAAGCATTGTCGATATACAAATTACCAATGTCGCATGGTATGGTGAAACTTCCTGGGTCTTTTTCTTTAGATGAGAGTTTATGTAACAAGACTGCAGAGCATCTTTCATTCATTTTCACGGTGCAAGCTTCTTCTAATCTTGTTTTGTTCGATAGTATACCCTTTAAGAACTTAGCATATTTTGGCATTTGTTCAAGGGCTTCGGTAAATGGGATGTTTATGTGGAGTTGTTTCAGATTTTCTAAAAGTTTCTTTTGTTTGGCTTCTTCTTTTTCTTTTCTCATTCTGTGGGGAAAAGGTATTGATGATGGTTGTAGCTCAACAGTTGTTCTTTGTGTTTTTAGGTTCGGCTTTAGTGTGGACTTCATCTGATGTTGTTGGTTCATTGTGATGGGGTATTGGGTGTTTATCGACAACATTTGTGTGGCCAATGGGTTTGGTTGTAGTTTTTCCTCCTCTAGTGGTTACTCCTTTGGCCTCACATCTAATTATTTGGGCTTTATTAATTGCTCTTGACAACCCGTATACTTCGAATTCAAGCTCGCTCAACGAGTTGTTTCTTTCCTTAAAGAGGAGCTTGTTGGTTGTTCTGAATTCCCTGATGAATGCTTCCATTTACTCGTGTTCCCTTTATCCTTCTTCAATAAATTTATTCACCATTTCTTCCATTGTTAATTTTCTTTTGGGGAGTGAGAACTGGAATGGGTTGAGCAATGTTCCTGACATGAAAGACATAATTCAAAGTAAAGTTATTCTAACGAGAATTAATTCTTTAAAGACAAGCGATATGTTGTCAATACGTCGTATATGGATAAATGAATATGCCGTATGGTCAGCAGAAACTCGATACGCTGCATCTGATTAAAGACCAGGATACGTCGTATTCTACTGGGGAATACGCCATATAATAGACCAGAACATGATACTAAGAAAACAATTAAATGCAGGAAAACAAATAATTTATAAATACAAACAATACAAATAAATACAAACAGAATTTAATCAATAAGATTACTCTAACTTATATTAATTAATGGTTAGAAATACTAATAAGAATAAGGTTTAAATTAATTCACTTCTCAACAACAGCGCCAAAAACCTGATGTGCTGTCGTGTAGGGTCAATTATTTGATTATCAAGTTTTAAATTTATATTTAGCCGACAAACATAAAACAACACTTTAACGAGCAGTGTACCGGTCAAGATGGAGTTTCGCGGTAAGTAGGGTGTCGAACACTAAGAGTGAAACACTAATCATATATTCTATCAGTATTTTAATTAGTATATGATAATTCTAATTACTGGTTAAACCTATGCTATATACGTTGTCTAATGATATAGGGGTTTTCAGCCTGAGAGGCTGGCACAGGTTTGGTGGTGACAAATATCAATTCAATACAAAATAAATACAAAAGAAGAAAATCAGAAGATAGGAAAGCGATACAAGCCAAAATGATAGAAAATTGTATTAACCATATTAAATCCAGTTCAACATTGGTTTGTTTGTTTTAGTGCAATGATTTACTTATCTCGAAGCGGCATATCATTCTTTAAGACTTAGGCTGGACATCATCCTAAGACCTAGACACGATTAATCCTGTCACAATTAACGCCTCCACATAAAACATCCTTTAGTTTAATTATAATCTATCTTAGGGAATCAAGCGGTGGTGATCCTGTCAAAACCCAAGCCCATCAAGACTTTACCCACTTATTGTTTGACGATGTTTTATATACTGGTAGTCCACTATTCGAGTCTTTACCAATTAATTAAGAACATACTTGTTGAAACATATACGGGTCACCTACCGGTCCAACTAAGCTCATAATTAAAAGTTAAAGATAGAACGTTATTTGTGATCCTATTGGTCTAGTAATATAAAACACGATATGAAGAGCTATCCCGGTATCTAGATTACTTTTTAGGTATCACTAGAACCAGTTGAATGATATACCGCATATTCAAACACATAAACAAGTATACGGTGATAAACATAATTAAACAATCAATGATTAATTAAGAAATCGATTTTAAAACAAACCAAATATTAAACTTTCATTAAGATGGCTAATACCCGAGAATATTAGCCCACAACCATTGTAATTATACAAGCGTAATCAAACAATGAAAATCGAACGATTAAGAGAGTAAAAATTACACGATGTCTTCTATGGATTCTTGATCAATGCTTGACCTTGGTGGCTGTTCTTCTCTTCTAAAATTCATCTTTTAGTGAGTATAGTATAAAGAATATGATATAGCACACTAAAAACTCATTTTTGAGTCTTCTATTTATAGTGTCTGAAAAAGACTCGATACGCCGTATCCGACTAGGCCAATACAACGTATAAGGCTGGATTCCTTGGAGTGCGCGCTACGTTCTCAATCAATCAGTGATATCATTCCCAATTTACATTTATTACTGTATCTTTGAATAGTTATCTTCATGGATACGGCGTATGGAAGCAGAGTGATACGCCGTATTGGGAATTGGTCAAACGCGTTTTCTTGTGAAGTCTTGGCGCTGATATACGTCGTATCTTTTTTGCTGGATACGGCGTATTGGTCAGAAAATCAGCAATCTTCAAATGTCTTCGTTTTAGCTCCAAATTATGCCCCTTTTAGCTTATCTTCACAAAACACTCCTGAATTACGGCATTTATAAACTTTAAAGCAATTAAGTACCAAATCTTGCAATAATTATATAAAAGTGGGCAAAACATATGGGATAAATGATATTATAAAGTGATGTTATTTGATGTCATCAGACGTGTCGGGACTCATTTTCGGCATTTCAAGCTATACACGGGACAACCCGCATGAAACATAATCAACATAATAAATCCCTCTAAAAGGATTATTATACACAATATAACACAAAATACCTCAATCACATTAATTCACCACCGTCAACACGATATTTGTTCTAACGAAACTGGCAAAAGTCAAATAGTCAAATGACTAAATTAGAACATTCAAATCTTACAAAAGGGCAAGGGTTACAAGCATGCTTATCGGGTTACGGGGCAGAGTTAGGCTGAAACGAGGAATTTAATCAGGTTTGGGGAGGAGAGTGGGGAATACCATCTCCGACCCGCCCCGCCTGAATAATATATACACATATACAAATATATCTACAATTATATAGTATTTTGTTTGTATTTAAGTAATAAAAAAATATATCTAATATTGTTAGTTTTTTATCTTTGTCATTGCAAAATTGATATTATAAAGACTTGTTTAATGTCATATTTTTAAGTTGTAATTTTTAGTAGGTAATTTATTATTATTTTTGTATTATATTATCATTGAAAACTTAGTAAGGCTTGTTTGTAATTGATTATTAATATGTTCTTAATTCTTCAAGTTATTGTCAATGGTCAAAAAATAAAATAAATGTTAAATGACGCGACTTTGATCGAGAATTGCACGCAAAGAGGACACCCCGATTAGTACCGGAGCGGGTTTGGTGGAGTATCGCGCCCCAACGAGGCGCCCTGATTAGATCCCCGATAGGGATGAGGCGGGTTTGGGATAACTTTAGTAATCGGGTTTGAAGATGGGGATGACCGCCCCACCCACAACCCGCCCCGTTCTATCCCTAAGTCATAAAATACACATGCGTGTCACACAAATGTGCGTAAGCTCTGAATCATTGTTCAATACAAATATGAGGTTATACGTGTCTAGTTCGATTTGAATTAAGTAATCGCTATAAGTCTATAACTATCCAGTGGCGAAGACAGGAGAGGAGCACGGTAAGTACATGCTTCTTTAGCAAAAAAAATTGTAGTGTAAAAATTTTAAAATATTTAGCTATTTTTTAGTTTGCCTCCTAAGAACCAATTTATCGAGTAGTTTCTAAAAGTTATCAAAGAGTGTCTTTCCGATCAAAATTTTCTAGCTCCGCCTGTACAACTATCACTTTACATATACACGCGACTAAGGTTGCGTTTAGTTGGAAACATTTTTCATCATTTTCTATTTCCTGTTTTGTAGGAAAAAGGAAGGGTTTTCATCTCCATAAAACAATTGAAAATTTAGAAAACGCGTTTAGTTAAAGAAACATGTGTTTGTGTTTTCCATTTTACAAAACTAGAATACATGTTCAAGTGTTGTTGTTTCTATCTCAATTCTCTATTTACTTTTGTAATATTATAAAGACATATTTGAAACACAAAAATAGAGGCGGCAAAACGGGCGGGCCGGGCCGCGGGCATCAGGCAAAACGGGTACAGGCCAAAACGGGCATGGGCAAAAACGGGCACTAATGAGATAAATGGGCTACTGGGTGAATCTTATTTATTTAATGGTTTTCTAACGTTTTCGTCAGTATTTTTACGTTTTCGTTCGTTTTTTCCGTTTTCGTTCGTTTTTTTCGTTTTCGTTCGCTTTTTTACGTTTTCGTCCGCATTTTTACGTTTTTGTCTGCTTTTTTACGTTTTCGTCCTTTTTTTACGATTTCGTCTGTTTTTTACGATTTCGTCATTTTTTACGTTTTCGTCCATTTTTTTACGTTTCGTCAGTTTTTTTTTACGTTTTGTCAGTTTTTTTACGTTTCGTCAGTTTTTTACGTTTCGTCCGTTTTTTACGTTTCTTCCGTTTTTTTAAGATTTCGTCCTTTTTTTACGATTTCGTCCGTTTTTTACGATTTCGTCCATTTTTTACGTTTTCGTCCGTTTTTTACGATTTCGTTCGTTTTTTACGTTTTCTCCCGTTTTTTACGATTTCGTCTGATTTTTACGTTTTCGTCCCGTTTTTTTACGTTTTCATTAGTTTTTTACGTTTTCGTCTGTAAAAAACGGACGAAATCGTAAAAAACGGATGAAAACGTAAAAAAAAGACGGAATCGTAAAAAACAGACGAAATCGTAAAAAAACGGACGAAATCGTAAAAAAACAAACGAAATCGTAAAAAAGGACGAAATCGCAAAAAACGAACGTAAATGTAAAAACCAGACGAAATCGCAAAAAAAGACGAAATCGTAAAAAACGGCCGAAATCGTAAAAAAGGATGAAATCATAAAAAAATGAGGAAATCGTAAAAAAAGAGGAAATCGTGAAAAAAGGACGAAATTGTAAAAAAACGGACGAAATCGTAAAAAAATAGACGAAATCATAAAAAAAACGGACGAAAACGTAAAAAACTGTCAAAATTGTAGAAAACGGACGAAAACGTAAAAAACGGACGAAATCGGAAAAGAACGGACGAAATCGTAAAAAAACAGACGAAATCGTAAAAAAAGGGACAAAAACGTAAAAAAACAAACAAAATCGCAAAAAACGGACGAAATCGCAAAAAAAGGGATTAAATCGCAAAAAAAACGGACGAAATCGTAAAAAAAATATCAAAATCGTAAAAAACATCTGTAAGCGTACATAAACATCAAAAAACTTATAAAAACGTATAAAACGTAGGAAAATAGATATGAGTGTCATAAAAGGAAAACGGAGAAAAAATAAAATAAAATTGTTTTCTAGTTTTGTGTATAAAAGGAGAAAATAGAGATTTTGTGTTTTGTAGAGAATTTTGTTGAAAAACGACGAAATGAACGCGATCACTGTTTTCCTTGTTTTCCACAAAACATTTTGTAAAAAATAAGAGTGTTTTCCTCCAACTAAACGCTGCCTAAGCATTTGTATAAATTTGCAAACCAAGTATTTTAATTCTAAACCTCTTTTAGCAACAAACTCATTCTTGTGACCCGTATTATACCTCAAAAATGATCGCCTCAAGACCAAACATGCTAAAAAACAATCTAGTTTATACCTTTAAGACTTCAAAGTTCAAACCATCAATACGCGTTAAATGATCAAGCATCTTAATCACAAGAGCTGTCACGTTTAAAATCCCTCAAGTATATACGAGTACTAGTTAATGGTAGTGCTAGCACAAGGTTTTTTTCTAAATTTTTTAATAATGTTTTTTGTCTAATAGATGACAAATAGTTTTTTTTACCAGGCATGCAGACCCGTGCGTTGCACACGGCTTGTGTCAAAAAAATTTCGCATGGAGTGCGTATAATGGTCGCTTGCATAGTAATTTTGTCAAATGTTGATGCCCGTTAGCTTGGTGGTACACTTGTTTCCATCATCAAGGACTTAG
>BQNB010136432.1:0-18001 GCA_026074375.1 Tanacetum coccineum
ATAATTGAGATCACGTGAACCATCGTTTATGACAATCAATGATGATACAAATCATGACTATGAACCAAAAGTTTCATTTATGTTTCAACTAGATCCAAGGTCCGCCCGTTGGGCGGTGAGCTTTAAGGTATTGTTGAAAGAAACATTTAAATTTTGATAGTTGTTCGATACTGTTTTGGTTGTTCCAACTGTTGCCTATTATTTACATAACTTCGTTGAATTTCTGATTAATGTTATCATTTACAACATAGTTGTTCAGTTTTTTTTTGCCTGTTGCAGTTTCGAATAAAATAACATCATGTTAATGAAAAAACTTATACTAAGTGTGTCTTATAACTTAAAACTAAGCGATGGTTGATGAATGTTGACAAATAATTGATTTGCAAGTGAGTAAAATAATATTGTGAAGCATTGATGAAACAAAAAATAACAATTAATAAAACATAGTATACAGCAAACTTGAATAAATCACTTCTAAAATACATGTGAGATCAAAAGAAAGGTTTACATAACATGTGACTATATTGGGATATTCAGTTCCATGTATCATATAATTTGATATTTTTTTTAGTAAAGGGTTTTAGTATCATATAATTTGGTATGATATACCCTGATTGGGTACAATGTATCATATTAATAATTATATTAAACTTCTACATTTGTACCAATAAAAGACAAATATGGATGATTTCATGATATATTAATACTCAAAAAATGGTTTAGGACATATATCAGCACACATTTATAGTAGTAATGTTAACTGTGGTTACAAAATGGATCACTATTACTTGTTCTTTTAAGTAAGCGACACCTATTTCAGCACACATTTTCAAGATCTCCCCATTTGGATTATAAAACAACTGAAGGAAGTATCACATACATTATTTCGTTTAGTTTTGAGGCTGTAACAACAGGTATATAGTTCTGTAAAAGGAATTTGACTCCAAGACTTTGCTTGTTCACTTTCGTCATGCATCACAATAGGCCTAACACAAATTATAGTCTTATAAGAATCCAAATTCAAATATCTAGCTGAGAAATATATATGTTTAGAATAAGAATCCAATTTTTTTAATGAAATGATTTAATAATTGTACGCATTTGAGTACAATTCAGGTCAATACTGGAATAATCATTTACTTTCCAACATAATCAATTTTCCATGAACACCACCAGCATATACAAAATCCGAATGAGCCATCTCCCATGGTCCATTAGCTATGTAATGGCCTTCATTATTCCCTATTTTAGTTGAAAAAAAAACCAAAAATCGAGGTTAAGTTTTCTAACTATGCAGATGGTTGATACTATTTTTTAATAACATACAAAAAACAAAGAGCCCAAGTTTGAAGATTCAATAGCAAGTCAAAGACATGCAATTCAAACACATTTTCAAGTATTCCATAGTTACCCGTCAAACATCTACATTAAATATTACATATAACCAATGGTTAAAAAAAGGTCAGCCAAACCCCTAATAACTGGCTTGATAAAAATAAGCATTTGACAAGTTAGATCAGCAATAACAACAGTGTAGGGTCTAGTATTACCTCCATGTAGTCCATCATAATTGAATATTTATCAGCAAAAGCAGCGGCAGCGTGCCTACATCATCTTGTTCCTTTCACCGCTCGATCAATCAAATCTTCCTAAATCACCACAAAATACAAAAAGACCATCACTATTCATTTATAATCTGACAAACAAAAAAGAAGGATACAGGAACTAAACTTGAGGTTTATTAGTATGACTTGAGCTTTTGCTACATCTAAGTGATACGGTAGTATCCAACAATCCTAAATCGCAGAGGGTCAATTCCGTCTATTTATGCAAAAACAGATCAACAATCCTAAATGGACGTTTGTTTAAGCTTCCTTTTGGGCGTATGAACTTATATGCTTTCGGCTTGCCATTCATACAAACGTCAACTTTATAATGTCAACTTCCACCCTATTTTCCTAGACCTACGACTCATACGCATATATCAGTACACGAAAACATTATATCACAAAAAAAGAATTTAAAATATAACACACGTACAGTGAGCTTCTTGGCAGATGCATAGAACAATCAAGTCAAGTTTGTGGAATCATCATGCGTAATCTCAATTGAGGGATGCTCATCAGCCACATACACAACAAAGAACCCAATTTGACCCGTATAAAAGTACCTGTTTTAAGCTCTTACTGAATCCCGACCAATTATCTACCTTTCCTTATCAGGGTATTGCTCAAATATTCAACAATATAAAATACCGACATTGACAAAACTGAGGTATATTGAGTACCAAAAACAGTTTCATTGATGTTTTATACGAATGTCAAATTGGTAATCTTGGATTGGATCTTTGCAGGAAATGTTGCATTAATTTGGGAAACATTTATATAGTTATATCAAGCATGTCGGAATTCCTATCTCGAAAAAGCAAATATATTTTGCTAGATATCATAAGCTAAAACATGGAGTTCTGAAACTTACAAAATGCAATGATGGTATAAGTGTATCCAACTGCCCCAAAGTTTTCATCGCTCACTTTAGCAAGTGTTCCTAGAGAGATTCCGGCTATGAACAAAATTAGAAAATCTACAGCTTGTAGCATAGCTTCTTGTATTCTCTGTTTGCCACCCTAAAACAACCATGTACATTAAAAACATGCATATTTAAATGCTTACATGCTTTATTTCAAAAGTATACAGTTTTCAGTGATTGAATGAAACTGATTATTTTCCTATTTTAGAGTGCATTATCAGGTTCATTCATGTAGCATGCTTAATTTGATTAGTTGATAAGCAGTTTAAACTAAACATTGCCATTCGACCCGTGGAGTCGCTCACTATTCTTCTATTTCTTTATTTTACTTTATCCGATATAAGCTAAAGTTCTGATTGGGTATAAAGTTAAGCTCAAATTCAAATATCTTTAATTACCTCCTGAGAAAGTATATATATTGTCGCCATACACCAGGAGTTACACGACCAGATAAGTCCTTCCTCCTTGTGAAATAACTTAGAAAATTGTCATTTTCAGTTGAATAAAGAGCTTGATCTCCTGCCATAGTTCTCCAGCACCAACAGTAGAAGTTAAGCCCTCGCGTGAAGAATCTGAATTCACCTCAGAATCTTTCGTGAAGAATCTGAATTCACCTCATAATCTTTATACTTGATTGCTGATGTTGTGTTTGACTTCACAATTCCCTCCAATATATCGATATAGAGACCTTGAGGATTGACCCGCTCAGTTACATGGATACCAATGCCTGAAAAGTACTCCTCAACATTCTTTACTGGTATAAGATAGGCCATAAGACTGGCTTTTGCTAAAAGTATCAAATCATCAAACATCCTGAATAAGCTATAACTGAAAAACAAAAATACATATTAATTCACTTGATATGAGGATCATATTGTGTCAATCATTTGAAAAGTGCTTATAGGTAACAACATGCTTATTTACTACTGTATAATTGAGGGATTCTCATCATGACTTGTATTAGCCATCTTTAGTGATGCAACTAAATTTTATATGAAGCATGTAATCAGTTTGTAATTGCATGATCAGAAATTCATACCTCTTTACAAAATCTATAGAAACCCATCCACTGATCCATGTTTATAACCTTGTATCAGTCTGTATCTGCATAGTGGCACACACAAAATTGAACTCAATGCTTATTCCCATTACCTAGCTGTTTATTTTTTGGATTCAATCACAGACAGATACACACATGTTTTTAGACAAAATGAAAAGAAAAATCACAACAAATTAAAACGCCCAATATCATCAGGCGTACCTTAAAGCTTACCTCCATTAGATGATGAATTTCCTTGATGCATGAATTCGATCCTAATTTCACGAAAACACAAAAGTTTTAATCCCTAAAAATTAATGAACTTAAAAACCCAAAAAACGAAGAGAAATAAAAAGATAAATCTTACCAAAATCAAACAACCTTGATCGTTTTCTTAATTCTTCATCACCAATCGTCTAATTAGGGTGTTTTTTTGTTAGGGCTTGACATAAATTTGAGGAGTAATATGTTAGGAGTCGTTTTCTTTTCTGTAGGGTTTGATTTTTTTTGTGATTTGATATGGTAGTTAGGAATCGTAGTTGTTTTAGATTTTTGATTATGGGTTTTTGTGTGAAAATTTGTTTAATCGTTTGTTTCAGTGTTTTTCTTGACAGCTAATGCTGAAAGGGGAATTAATACAGGCCGTTGATTATTTTTTATTTTACAGGTGGCATTTTTATAGAATTTTGGGCCAAGATTATGGTTTCAAAAACCTTCTTTTATATAGGTTATATAGATTTAAAAATAAATGTGGTTTTTTAATTAAGAAGTGACACGTGTCACCTTAAGATATGATTCTCTAAAATGAGATAGATGGTCAAAATATCATTATATTTCCATAACAAGTAAGTTTAAATGTCTGAATTTTTAAGACTTTTTAAAAACAAAATGTTGCACACTAATCTAATTGATCGGCACACTCAAAAGTGTTGTGTCTTGACATTTATACCCTTGTAGTAGTGAACATGAGTAGAGGTGATCTAGGGGTATAAATGTCAACACACACAATACTTTTGAGTGTGTCAATCAATTATAAGAGTGTGCAAATCATCTCCCTTTATAATATAGTATAGAATAGATATAGATTACCTGTAAATCATTTGATATACCAAAGTGATTTGGAAGACGTAAATTTGCCAAATGAGAGTCATGCATTTGAATCTATGTCAACTTGGTAGCCGTGTACAAATCGGTTTTTTTGCCGTAACTGGTTAGTAACCGACCCTAACCGGTTTTTTTGTCAAACCCGGTTAGTACCAAAAACCGGTTAGTAACCGGTTAGACTTTTGAACTGGAAAAACCCCAACCGGTACTAACCGGTTTAGATCGGTTAGTAACCGGTTAGGGTGGGAAAAACCGGTTACAAACCGGGTTTTACTAACCAGCGGTGATGTACACCCTGCAGCTACAAAAGAGGTCATTTTGCAAGAAATTGTCCGGATAAGAAAAGATCTCAGGCACTGATCCAGGCTTTAAATCAAGTAGAACCAGTTGATGTTTCTGATCTAGAGTCACTTTATTCTCTAGATGATGAGCCCAGTGACTCAGTCTTGTACACGATCGCCTACTCATATTTTTTATCCGATGATGATTCTGAGACACAGCTTCAGTTGACGAGTGCTTCTTTTTTGGGTCCACATGATCAACCCAATACCGCACGTCTTACCAATACAAGAAGACCCACCATTGCTCTAGCAAAAGTTCACCGTCTTACGATGCATACAGCAAGCCTATTCCGGTATTGCTTCTTTGATACTGGTTCCTTTCTCCATTTTAAATCATAAATAACCTCCCACGGATCACTATTGAAGCTCAACCACCAGATTTCATGGCTGCTAATGGGGGGAAAATTTTATCATATGACAAAGATAAGCGAGCCCTGAATAATATTCGTTGAGATGGTGTTTTCCAAAATAGTTTAAAAAAAGAAGGCTCTTATGATCAAGCTCCGAGGAAATAGATCTTCTTGATTGGGTTTAGAGCGAGTACATTCTGCATAAACGAACCAAACTTACTTGGTCAGGTGAAAGTCTCAACTACAAACTGTATTAATCTGGACAGGATCCTATAGTAGTACTTCTCTCGCAATCTAGTACCTATTAGTGGGCCTCTATAGCAAGCATCACCCCACCTTATATTCAACGATCATTCAAACAGGTAAAGCAAAGACTCATCCAAACCTGTTGTGCCTCCTTTTATACTGAATTCTTAACTAAACACCCTTTACCGTTATGGTTGAATCCTTCATTTTTCGTCTCACTCCCTTTTAAACAAAACGAAGATGTCAACCCTACAAAAGCAAGTCACCCCGGAATGAACCCTGATCATTACCAACTTGCAAAAGAAGAGTGTGAACAACTGGTTTCCCAGGGCATTATTGAACCCACTACCTCACCATGGGTATGTGAAGCCTTTTATGTCATTAAGAGAAGTGAGCAAGTTCATGGAAAACTGAGATTGGTTATTAATTATCAGCCACTAAATCATTTTTTAGCTGATGATATATTCCTACTTCCTCAGAAGAAATCCTTGTTTCAGCACTTGGCAGAAGCTAGGATTCTTTCTAAGTTTGATCTCAAATCTGGGTTCTGGCAGTTAGTTATCAAGCCTGAAGATAGACCAAAAACAACGTTTTGTATACTAGATCATCATTACCAGTGGAAAGTAATGTCGTTTGGTTTAAAAAAAAATGCTCCTTCAGCTTTCCAAAAAGCAATGATAACCATTTTTGAGCCAATCCTTGCCAATACACTGGTTTACATTGATGATATTCTCCTGTTTTCCCTGGATGAACAGTCTCATGCAGAATTACTTTCAAAGTTCTACTCTCTAGTCGCCAAGTATGGGATTATGTTATCAAAGAAAAAGATTGAAGTTGGGGTGACTACAATCCAGTTCCTTGGCATGGAAATTTCTGACGGAAAATACCAGCCCCAACCACTTGTGGCCCAAGAATTACTAAAGTTCCCGGATGAATTATCTTCACAAAAGATGATTCAACAGTTTCTTGGGTTAGTCAACTATATGGCAGATTTCTTGCCAAAATTGTCACATCATACTGCCTTGTTGTTTCCCATGTTAAAAAAGAATCCCCCACAGTGGACGTCAAGACAAACTGAAGCAGTGAAAGCAATCAAGTGCCTAGCAGAAAAGATGCCTCCACTAAAGATTCCTGCCTCCTCAGAAAAAAGAATCCTGCAGACAGATGCAAGTGATGAGTGTTGGGGAGCGGTCCTACTTGTTCAAGATAATAATAATAAAAGACACGTTTGTGGATACAAGAGTGGCACGTTTAAAGCATCTGAGCAGCATTATCACTCCACGTTCAAAGAAATCCTTGCAGTCAAACGAGGCATTGAGAAGTTCCAGTTTCATCTAATAGGACATGAGTTCCAAGTTGAAATGGACATGTCTTCCTTTCCACGCATGCTACAGTTCAAAAGAAAGATGCTCCCTCATGCACAACTTTTGAGGTGGTCAAATTGGTTCTCACAGTGGAAGTTCACAGTAAAACACATCAAAGGAACAGAAAACGTCCTTGCAGACTTTCTCTCTCGTCCAAAGGCCTATAAATCAGAAGAAAACTACCTAAAAGATGCAAGCCAAGTTCAGAAACACACTCCACACCTTCTCTCAATGGTGTTCTCGGTCGCTTCCCATAAGGAAGAAGGATCTTCTTCCACCCCCACTCCACCGATCCCTGTTTTTGATCTACCAGAGGAGATAGTTGAAACGATTGGAGACTTGACTTTTGAGAAAAGAGCTAAATTATGCTACAAAACGTTTCTTACTATCCTCCTCAAAAACCATGGGTTATGCATAAAAGGCCTCAGGTTTCACCCAGACTACCCATTCCTCAACATCTTCCACATCCATGACCTATGGAGGTTTCCAAAAGAAGCACTGTGCTTCTTCTACTACCTCTTTGAAAGCTTCACGATTGGCATAACCTTCAATGCAGAAAAACTCCTATCATATGTCATTAAGAGCCAGTTTAAGGATGTTCCCCACCCCCACTCTAAACATTTACTTACTATGCTACAATGGTTTGTCCCACATCACCAATGGACCAGATGGTTAACAACCACCAGAAAAGGGACTTACGTACTGGTAATGTTTCGAAGGCCAGGGTCTTTCCTACCACCTAAAGCCGTTAATGATGATGGATCTGCTATGTACCACTCCCTATATTGCTTTATTCATGACTGGTACAAGGTTAACCCATCTAGCAGAAGATGTGAAAGAAAACTCCAAATCCTTTATGCAGACACAAGAAGTTTGATGGCAAGAGCAAACGGCGTTGACACATACAAGATTCCATATTACGTAATATGAAACATATCGGTATGGAGTAAAGACCATCCAGATGCATACAAATGGATTGAAGCAAATGGACAGTGGCTCTATGACAACTTTGATCATTGTGAAGTAGAAACATCAGATGATGATGATGATGCTAGATCACTCTGGTCTTCAGATGACGATGAACATTTCTATCCATTCGAAGATGACCCGACACACCCTGATGCTCGCTGGAGTCCATGAAGAAGGCTAAACATTTAATGTTTAGTATAATAATATTTTAAGTGTGTTTTATTTGTTTAATTATGTTTAATATCTCTAGTATATTCTAGTGTGGATATGACATATGCATGAGTGTCTTGCTTAAATGATTGTAAGCGCTTACCGTCATAAGGCTATCTATATAAAAAGTAAGTTATGACTTGTACTATAAATAGCCATGTCCTTGACCATGGTAAGGCATTAATATTTGAAGTAATTTAAGTGTGTTTCTTTTACTTCTCTCTCGACATTTCTTTTTCTTTTTAATTTCTTTTAAACTTTTTAAGTTTCTTTTACATATAGTTAGTCTTCCATAGTTCTTCAGGTTTCTATAGATCTGCACAACTTCCCCCACCCTGTGGTATCAGAGCCAACGATATATTCAACTCGGCCCAATATAAATGCAAAGACTCATCCATTCGTAACAAGCATCACCCATACCTTTATTCATCTTCAACAGTATAAAGCAAAAGACTCATCCAAACCTTGTTACTGCCTCATCCATTACCGAATCCAAACCAGACACCCTTCACCGTTAATGGTTGAATCCTTCATTTTTGTCTCACTCCTTTTAAACAAAATAAGTTTTGTCAACCCACAGAGAAGTCACCGGAAAATGAACTCTGACCATTACCAACTTGCTAAAGAAGAGTTTTGAATAACTGGTTTTCCCAAGGCCATCATTAAACCCACTACCTCAACCATGGGAATGTGAAGCTTTTTATGTCTATAGAGAAGCGAACAAGTTTCGTGGAAAACTGAGATTGGTTAGTAAGTATCACGCCTCTATAATCATTTTTTAGTGATGATAAATTACCACTCCCGCAGAAGAATTTCCTTGTTTCAGCATTGGTAATGGCTAGGGTTCGTTCAAAGTTTGATCTCAAATCTGGGTTTTGGCGTTAGGTATCAAGCTTGAAGTAGCCAAAAACAGCGTTGTGTATACCCAGATCATCTATTTCCAGTGGAATAGTATAATGCGTTTTGGTTTTAAATAGAGTGCTCCATCAGCTTTCCAAATAGCAATGATAAATATTTTTGATCCTAAATCTCGCCAATCACACTGGTTTACTATTTGATGATTTTTTCCTGGTTTCCCCGGTATGGAACAGTCTTTCAGGCGAGAATTACTTTCAATGTTTAATTCTTTAGTCGCCAAGTATGGGTATGGGATTATGTTTATCAGAGAAGAAGATGGAAGTTGAGGTGACTACAATCCAGTTCCTTGGCATGGAAATTTCTGACGGAAAATACTAGCCCCAACCACACGTGGCCCAAGAATTACTAAAGTTCCAGGATGAATTATCTTCACAAAAGATGAGTCAACGTTTTTTGGGTTAGTCAACGATATGGCAGTTTACTTGCCAAAATTGTACCTCATACTGCATGTTGTTTCCCATGTTAAAAAAGAATCCCCCACAGTGGACGTCAAGACAAACTGAAGCAGTAAAAGCAATCAAGTGCCTAGCAGATAAGATGCCTCCACTAAAGATTCCTGTCTCCTTAGAAAAAAGAATCCTGCAGACAGATGCAAGTGATGAGTGTTGGGGAGCGGTCCTACTTGTTCAAGATAATAATAATAAAGACCGTTTGTGGATACAAGAGTGGCATGTTTAAAGCATCTGTTCGGAGCAGATTATCACTCCACGTTTAAAGAAATCCTTGCAGTCAAACGAGGCATTGAGAAGTTCCAGTTTCATCTAATAGGACATGAGTTCCAAGTTGAAATAGACATGTCTTCCTTTCCACGGATACTACAGTTCAAAGAAAGATGGCCCGAATGCACAACTTTTGAGGTGGTCAAATTGGTTCTCACAGTGGAAGTTTACAGTAAAACACATCAAAGGAACAGGAAAACGTTCCTTGCTGACTTTCTCTCCTCCGTCCAAAGGCTCTTATAAATTAGAGGAAAAAACTACCAAAAGATGAAGTCGAGTTTCAAAAACCACTACTACACTTTTTCTCAATGTTGTTCTCGGTCGTTCAATAGGAAGAAGGATCTTCTTCCCAACCCCAGACAACAATCATGTTTTGACCTACCGAGGAGGATAGTTGAATCGCTTAGTAAACTTGACTTTTTAAAAAAAGAGCTAAATTATGCTACAAAACGTTTCTTACTATCCTCCTCAAAAACCATGGACTGTGCATAAAAGGCCTCAGGTTTCATCCAGACTACCCATTCTTTACATCTTCCACATCCATAACCTTTGGAGGTTTCTAAAAGAAGCCCATTTTTTGTGCTTTTTTACTACCTTTTGAAAGTTCACAATTGGATAACCTTCAATGCAGAAAACTCTATCATAATGTTATTAAGAGCAAGTTCAATGATGTCGCCCTCTGCCCCCAGTCTAAACATTTACTTACTATGTACAATGGTTTGTCCCACTCACAAAGGGACCAGATGGTTATCAACCACCGGCAAGGGACTTCTTGCCATCTGTAATGTTTCGAGGCCAGATCTTTCTATCTCCTAGAGCTTTGTTTATGATGGACAGATCAGTTATGTACCATGCCCTATATTGCTTTATTCATGACTGGTACAAGGTTAACCCATCCAGCAGAAGGTGTGAAAGAAAACTCTGAACCCTTTATGCAGACACAAGAAGTTTGATGGCAAGAGCCAAATGCGTTTGATCTAGACAAGATTCCATATTACTTAAGGTGGAACATATCGGTATGGAGTAAAGACCATCTGGATGCATACAAATGTATTGAAGCAAATGGACAATGGCTCTACGGTAACTTTGATCATTGTGACGTAGAAACATCAGATGATGATGACGATGCTAGATCACTCTGGTCTTCAGATGACGATGAACATTTCGATTCCATTCCGAAGATTGACCCGACACACCTGCATGCTCGGTTGGCGTCCATGAAGAAGGACTTAACATTTAATGTTTAGTATAATAATATTTTTAAGTGTGTTTTATTTGCTTAATTATGTTTAATATCTCTAGTATGTTCTAGTGTAGAATAATGACATATGCAATGATGTCATGCCTTAAATGATGTAAGCGCTTATGTCATAAGGCAATTATGTAAAAAAGTAAGTATGCTTGTACTATAAGCTTGTGTGTTGTACCAATCAAGGCTATAAATAGCCATGTATCTTGCCATTGTAAGACATCAAAAATTTGAGTAATATATATGTGTTTCTTTATACTTTCTCTCTTACATCTTCTTCTTTTTAATCTTCTCTTAACTTCTTAAGTTCTTCTACATATTAGTCTAGTCTTCTATAGTTCTTACAGGTCTTCTATAGATCTGCATAACTCCCCCCACCCTTTGGTATCAGTGCAAAGACTTTATTCAACATCACAGTATATGATAAAGCAAAGACTTATATATTCGTTAACATAGCATCAACCCCACCCATATTCAACATTCAAAGTATTAAGGCAATAGACTCATCCAAAACCTATTATGCCTCCTCCCATTATGAATTCCTAACCAAACACCCTTCACCATTATGGTTGAATCCTTCATTTTTTGTCTCACTCCCTTTTAAACAAAACGAAGATGTCAACCCCACAAAAGCAAGTCACCCGGGAATGAACCCTGACCATTACCAACTTGCTAAAGAAAAGTGTGAACAACTGGTTTCCCAAGGCATCATCTAACCCACTACCTCACCATGGGCATGTGAAGCTTTTTATGTCAATAAGAGAAGCGATCAAGGTTTGTGGAAATCGGAGATTTGGCTATTAATTATCAGCCTATAATCGTTTTTTTAGCTGATAATAAATTCCACTTCCCGCAGATAGACTCCTTGTTTCACGACGTGGGCCGATGCTAGGGTTCTTTCAAAGTTTGATCTCAAATCTGAGGTTTTGGCAGGTTAGGTATCAAGCCGAAGATAGAACCAAAAAAAGCGTTTTGTATTACCAGATCATCATTTACCAGTGGAAGTAATGATTGTTTGGTTTTAAAAAAAAATGCTCCATCTGCTTTCCAAAAGCATATGATAACCATTTTTGAGTCAATCCTTGCGAGTACACTGGTTTACATTGATGATATTCTCCTGTTTTCCCCAGATGAGCAGTCTCATGCAGAATTACTTTCAAAGTTTTATACACTAGTCACTAAGTATGGGATTATGTTATCAGAGAAGAAGATGGAAGTTGGGGTGACTACAATCCAGTTCCTTGGCATGGAAATTTCTGACGGAAAATACCAGCCCCAACCACATGTGGCCCAAGAATTACTAAAGTTCCCGGATGAATTATCTTCACAAAAGATGATTCAACAGTTTCTTGGGTTAGTCAACTATATGGCAGATTTCTTGCCAAAATTGTCACATCATACTGCCTTGTTTCCCTGTTTTAAAATTGAAATCCCCAAGTGGACGCCAAGACAAACTGAAGCAGTGAATCAATCAAGTGCTAGCAGATAAGATGCCTCCACTAAAGATTCTTGCCTCCTCAGAAAAAAGAATCCTGCAGACAGATGCAAGTGATGAGTGTTGGGGAGCGGTCCTACTTGTTCAAGATAATAATAATAAAAGACACGTTTGTGGATACAAGAGTGGCACGTTTAAAGCATCTGAGCAGCATTATCACTCCACGTTCAAAGAAATCCTTGCAGTCAAACGAGGCATTGAGAAGTTCCAGTTTCATCTAATAGGACATGAGTTTAATATGAATGACATGTCTTCTTTTCCACGCCATCATGTTATGTTCAAAAAGAAGATGCTTCCCTCATGACAACGTTTGAGGTGGTCAAATTGGTTCTCACAGTGGATGTTACAGTAAAACACATCAAAGGAACAAAAAAACGTCCTTGCAGACTTTCTCTCTCGTCCAAAGGCCTATAAATTAGAGGAAAACTACCCAAAAGATGCAAGCCGAGTTCAGAAACACACTCCACACTTTCTCTCAATGGTGTTCTCGGTCGCTTCCCATAAGGAAGAAGGATCTTCTTCCAACCCCACACCAACAAATCCTATTTTTGACCTCCGAGGGGAGGATAGTTAAAACGATTTGGAGATTGACTTTTGAAAAAAAGAGCTAAATTATGCTACAGAACGTTTCTTACTATCCTCCTTAAAAACCAAGGATTGTGCGTAAAGGACTCAGGTTTCATCAAGATACCTTCCTCAATCATCTTTCCACATCCATGACTATAGAGGTTTTCCAAAGAAGCACTGTGGCTTTTTACTACCTTTTTGAAAGCTTCACAATTGGCATAACCTTCAATGCAGAAAAACTCCTATCATATGTTGTTAAGAGCCAGTTCAAGGATGTTCCCCCCCCCCCCACTCTAAACATTTACTTACTATGCTACAATGGTTTGTCCCACATCACCAATGGACCAGATGGTTAACAACCACCGGAAAAGGGACTTACGTACTGGTAATGTTTCGAAGGCCATGATCTTTCCTACCACCTAGAGCCGTTAATGATGACGGATCGGTTATGTACCATTCCCCATATTGCTTTATTCATGACTGGTACAAGGTTAACCCATCCAGCAGAAGGTGTGAAAGTAAACTCCGAACCTTTATGCAAGATTACAAGAAGTTTAATGGCAAGAGCAAATGGCCGTTGATCCAGACCAAGATTTATATTAAGTAATGGGGAAACATATCGTTATGGTGTAAATGACAATCGGTTGCATCAATGGAATTAATGGAAAATGGACAATGGTCTATTTAAATTTGATCATTGTGACGTAGAAACATCAGATGATGATGACGATGCTAGATCACTCTGGTCTTCAGATGACGATGAACACTTCGATCCATTCGAAGATGACCCGACACACCCTGATGCTCGTTGGAGTCATAAAGAAGGCTAAACATTTAAATGTTTAGTTATAATAATATTTTACGAGTGTTTTATTTTCTTAAATGATGTTTATAACTCTAGTATGTTTCTAGTGTAGAATAATGACATATGCAATCATGTCATGCCTTAAATGATGTAAGCGCTTATGTCATAAGGCAATTATGTAAAAAAGTAAGTATGCTTGTACTATAAGCTTGTGTGTTGAACTAATCAAGGCTATAAATAGCCATGTATCTTGTAATTAGAAGGCATCACAACATTTAAAGGTAATTTATTGATGTGTTTCTTATACTTCTTTCTATACATTCTTCTCTCTATAATTCTTTTTTAACTTATTAACGTTTCTTTACATATAGTCTAGTTTTATAGTTCTCTACAGGTCTTTTATAGATCGGCTCACTCCCAATACCCTTAGTTATCCATTTAGATGCAAGATGTCACAATAGCCAAAAACAACCTTGGCGAGCTGTTACTGTAATTCTAATGCTTTGCAAAACTTTGCAACCAGAAATAGTTTCCTTGTTGATTCGAAAAGAATAGAAAACGACCTTGGAGCAACATGTGATGATAAATACCTGCAGATAAAATGTAAAGATAAGTCATCATGCGATTGTACTCACACCAAAAAGAAATTTCACTCTAAATGATTTTCAAGTCTCTTTGGTAAACCCCGTTTTTCCCGACGAAGCAACAAGAAGTGGAAATTCATAAGAAATAAAAAAGCAACGTGGCAGAACATCTGACAAGTGCTTCATTTGCCAAAAAAGAGGTGATTTTGCAAGAAATTCTCAAGATAAGAAATAAGATCTCAGTCACTGATCAGGACTTTATATAAGTTGAACCTAGGAGTGATGTTTCTGATTCTAGAATACTTTATTATCTAGATGGTGAGCCAGTGACTGGTCTTGTGACATCGCCTACTCAGATTTTTTCATCAGATGATGATTATGACTCAGATTCACTTGAAGTGATTTTGATTTTGGGGTCCACATGATCAACCCAATCCCACACGTTTTGCCAATACAAGAAGACCCACCATTGCCACTAGCAAAGATTCACCTCCTTACGGATGCATACGCCAAGCCTATTCTGGTTATTGCATTCTTTGATACTGGTTCCTCAGTCTCCATCTTGAATCCTAATATCCTCCCAGATCACTATTGGAAACCTCACCACCAGAATTTCATGGCTGCTAATGGGGAAAAATTTGTCATTGACAAAATCAGCGTCCCTATTAATATTCGGTTGTTTCCAAAATGTGTAATAAAAAGAAGGCTCTTAGGTTCAAGCTCCCATGGAAAAGATCTCTTGATTGGCTTCGACATTCTGCATAAACTACCAAACTTACGTTGGACAAGAGAAGGTCTCCATTACAGGAGCTTTTTTAATCCATGGACAGCCATGCATTGCCTTTTTGTCGCAAGCATCACCCCACCCTTTGGTATCAGGAAAATGGATAACTAATTACGAACAGATTCATCAGGCTCCTGTTCGTTCAACATCAGCCCTAGAAAAATGGATAACTAATTACGAACATATTAGTTAAGCTCGAGATATATAAAACATGGTTAAATTATATGGTTAAGTGCATGCATATATATGTTATATAATGTAAATCAAAGATGCTCTTGTTTTTACGATTGTTAGTATTCTTAAACGTTAAACAAGAAACTATGATTTTCTTTGATATATATAACCTGAATATATCTTGTTTTAATTGCATTCACGGATATAAACAATAAGGTGGATAAAATTTAGTTTATATCTGAATGATGAACTGCAGGCATTGTGATGGTTATTTTTCGCCAAGACACATCAAATAGATAAGATTTTTGCTACATCCACAAAATTTATACAAACAAACATCCACAAATATGATTTGGCTATGTATGATTGGTAAAATAAAAAACAAGAGAGAAAAATTGTAGCAAAAGCTACCAATCACATATAACCAACTCATATTTGTAGATGTTTGTTTGTATAAATTTTGTGGATGTAGCAAAACTCAATAGATCAATTATAGCTTCGCATGAGATATGATTTATTGATTGTTATTTGATATGTAGCCTTAAATATGAAATTGCACAGTCTTCTATAATCATATAGTAAGATTTAAAACGTGTCTCAATGTGGTATGGGAAACTTATATTCTCAGAATTAGGAAGTGCATGTGTTATGATCTATTGTTGTGGCATAACCATTTTAGTTACGCCGCAACTAGGAAAATGGTTACAAGATTACGCTGTAACACCTTGTGGTTACGCCGTAACATACTGACAGTTGGTATTATTTGTTTCGAATAACCATACACTTGTGGTTCGGGTTTGATAACTATTTGTTTAGTTACATGTGACTCCAATTGTAATGGTAATGGTATATAACCATGGGCAACAATTACTTGTTGTGATAATATTGGAGGCAATGTTCTTTGAACAAAACCAAAACTAATGTGGATGATAGTTCCACATGACACAAAGTGGAACACAAGATCCTTAGTTATGTATTTGTGTGAATGAATGAATTGAATAAAGTTCCGGATGATTCGGATTCTGTTTATATGTCTTCTTCTACTGTTGTTAATTCCTCATTATGGCATGCTCGTTTAGGACATGTACACTATAAAAGAATGCTTGAAATGTCTAAAGATGAATTGATACCTGCTATTGATGAAAATCCTGATAAATGTACTACTTGTATGTTAACAAAAATCACTAGGCAACCATTTAAAAGTATAACAAGGAAATCTGTCATACTTGAATTGATACATAGTGATTTGTGCGATTTTCATGCAACACCATCTTTAGGTAATAAAAAGTATGTGATAACTTTTATAGATGATGCCTCTAGGTTTTGCTATGTTTACTTGCTACATGCAAAAGATGAAGCCCTTGATAAATTTAGAATTTATAAAACAGAAGTTGAATTGCAACAAAATGACTTAATTAAAACCTTACGCACAGATAGAGGTGGTGAATATTATGATCCTGTATTTTTTCAATCTGTAGGAATCATTCATGAAACTACAGCTCCTTATACACCACAGCAAAATGGTGTGGCTGAAAGGAAAAATAGAGCTCTTAAGGAAATGGTTAATTCCATGTTATCTTACTCGGGTTTGAGTGAGGGGTTCTGGGGAGAAGCCATGTTAACGGCTTGCTATTTATTGAATAGGGTTCCAAATAAAAGGAACAAGACTACCCCATATGAACTTTGGTATAAGAAACGACCCAACTTGTCATTTTTACGAGTTTGGGGTTGTAGGGCCGTTGTTAGGCTTCCGGACCCGAAAAGAAAAACTTTGGGTGAAAAGGGTATTGATTGTATTTTTGTTGTATATGTTGAGCATTCCAAGGCATATAGGTTTTATGTTATTAAACCTAATAACTCGGTTTCTATTAACTCAATTATAGAGTCAAGAGATGCAATATTTGATGAGAATCGTTTCTCTTCAATACCTAGACCAAAGGATATTATACCAAATTCGGATGAATCTCAAAGGGATGATCATTCTGATGATGTACCAAGTGAGATTCCTGAACCTCGTAAAGGTAAAAGAGTTCGAAAAGCTAAATCATATGGTTCTGATTTTCAACTATACTTAGTTGAGGGGTCAAGAGATCAAGTTGGATCATAATACTCTTACTGTTATAGTATTGAGAAGGATCCTAGAACCTATAATGAAGCTATGCAATCTCGAGATTCTGCTTTCTGGAAAGAAGCAATTGATGATAAGATTGGTTCTATTATGGAAAATAATACATGGGTTCTATCTGATTTACCCCCCGGTTGCAAACCTTTAGGTTGCAAATGGATCTTCAACAGGAAGATAAAAGTCGATGGAACAATTGACAAGTTCAAAGCTCGATTGGTAATCCAAGGCTTTAGACAAAAGGAAGGGGTTGATTACTTTGATACCTATGCACCAATTGCTTGTATCACTACTATTAGATTGTTGTTAGCTCTAGCAGCTATTCACAATCTAGTGATCCATCAAATGGATGTCCAAGTAGAATTGTTTAATCCAAATTCAGATGAACCCGTGGATCAACTCGAATATTCAAGAGCTATTGGATGCTTGATG
>BQNB010136434.1:2446-18001 GCA_026074375.1 Tanacetum coccineum
TATCGTTGATTAATGGAATAGACACACAAAGTTTCACCATCCTTCACTTAGGACCCGTGTAACACAAATTTTGTAGCATGCATGGAGGTTTTTACACACAACATATAATCATATATCCAATATCCAAGTGCAGAATTTGGCAAACGCCAAACAGCCATGAGCCATCTAACATTCTAACATATAGACAAATGGGCTTACATTTTCTCATGTACCGAATACTTGTTTAGGTCCAACGGACCAAGTATCAGTTGGTGAACTAAACCATAAAGCTAGCTTCTATCGTAGAATTGGAAAAAAGTCAAAAACTGTTTACTTAGTTTTGTGAGCAGAATAACCGAAAAAAAGGAAACCGAACCGAGCTAAAAACAATTGAATCGAACTCGAACCGAATTTGACAAAATCGAACTGAACCGAACTACAAATTTGGATTTCGGGTTGATATGAGTTTGATAATCTGAACGAAAACCGAATTTATATAAATATATATATATATATATATATATATATATTTTTAATATATTTTATATATAAAAATACTATTAAAATTTTATCCTAATACATAAAAACATTTTTTATGCTTGAAATAATTTTTTTTGGCTAAATATCTATCTAATTATTATTTTTTGTTTAAATAAATGGTGTAATTCGAGTTATTCGGTTCGGTTCGGTTGAATTCTAGTTCGGTTTTTGGTTTAACCCACAATTTTTTTAACCGAACAACCCGATGACCGAACCGATCAACACCTAGGTTTTCCATCCTGTTTGGAACCAATTTTCAGCTGATTACTTGATTGGTTTCAATTTAGGTACAGTGAAAAGAAAAAAAAAAACTTAATTGATTTAGTAAAAAATTCATGAACTAAAAAACCGAGGAAAAAAACCGATTAATGGATTGAAATTGACGTAGTTATCTTGATTAGTATAAAGCTTAATTCATAGATTCATATAAGCACTTGTTTCTGATCTCCTGAACAAAAAAATGATGTTTTAAGTTATTTGGGCTTAGTCTTAGGGTAGGTGATCCTGAATATTAATCCAAATGGCCAATACTAATAGTCTTATATGGTAAGCCGGTCCACAACAAGTGTCTCATAAAACATATAATAATCTCGGTATAAGACTATGCGTACTCTCATATTACCATTTGGTCGGTCTTCACACGACCCGACCAAACCTCCCATTAACTAGCATGTTGACTGACCAAACCCATCCCAACCTTTTGATTTATTTGGTCCGGTCAGAGACCGAACAAATTAAAGAGTTGTGTGTGTGTTTTATTTTAATTAATTTTTGTGTGGTCTCTTTACTACGAGCGTTTGGTCTGCATTTGGTTTAAGAAAGAGAAAATTGAGTTGACGCTGATGTGACAGGTTTTATTCTTTCACCGGTAGGGTGGGATTACTATCGGTCTAAGGATAAAATCATTAATATTTATCGGCTATAATCTTTTTTATCTGAAAAAAAAAGATAGAATAATTATAATCTAAATATTATTTTTTTTTTCAGAAAAAAGTTCAGTTAATTTGTTTTTCGTTTTTCTTATGGGCCCAGGGGCGGAAGCACTTTGTAAGTAGGGGGGGGGGGGGGGGGGGCGGGGGCGAGTGCCCTCCATAATTTCGCAAAAAACAACATCGATTTTTTGATGTAAAATTGACCTCTTTTTTTAAAATGCACCCAACCACAAAATCAATTGCCCCCATGTTTAAGCAAAACAGTGTTAAAAAACCTCTTTAATATTCGCTCTTCATCTTGTGTGCAAAACGATTTTTGTCAAGAATTTTTTTTTTTGCCCCCGTCCTCTAACTTCTTGGTTCCGCCACTGTATGGGCCTACTTGCATATGATATACTTACCAGAACCATCTTGGCAGTGTTTGGTTCCAAGGTATGGAAAAGGAATACCGCTTTCGATCCCGGTATGAGTTCTTAATCGATATATTTTTAAATGTGTTTCACAATTAACGAGTTATAGCAAATTCTACATATTCTCATGTACTCCGTAACAGGCACATTTGTTTATTATACACTCGTAAATCAAAACCGAACTTTACAGTAAAGAATAAGATATTCCTTAGGATTCTTCGGGTTTTATAAATATTTGTCTCATCTATCTTAATTACTACAATCCAACACAAACATGTCGTTTTACATGGACTCTAGTAACACATTTAATTTGCAGCATTGCATGTGCAAGGTGCACCACATTGCTTTCAATAAACGTATATCACGGATAGCCATATAACAATTCGTTAGCCACCACATTCCTTCCCAAGTACCGATTGTCGATAACGGACTTGAACCCGTGCAACCCGTGCAACGGTCTCAATCAAAACTATCTGTTCGTTCGGGAGTGGATGGATTAGGGTATCTGGAATAATTAGGGGAAAAGAACAGTTATCTATTTATTTATTTATGGGACATGCATGAACTTTGAGTCATATAATGGATGGGTCCAAAATGGTACTATTGAGTGAGTGAGTGATTGAGTGACTGTGGGTTTGTGTACGGGTCCAACTATGGTACATATAATAACGAGTCATTTTGGATTCTAGTATTCTTACGGGTCCATTATATGTCACGAGTTCAGTTTTGCACATGTTCGCTCCTATTCATTCAGAAACGTCTACAGTCATAAATTAGCTTGAAATGGTTCTTATTTTTCTAGGAAAAAAGAACAGTTACTCGGCAAAATTTATTGATAAAATGGTTGGTATTTGTTAGCGTAGAGGGTGTGGTGACTTGGGGCTTATCAACGGGTTAAACCCGAACCGAATCAAATATACTGATCCGAACCAAAAGCTGAAGTTGACGACAACGAGAACCGAGAACCAAACCAAAACCGAAATTATGAGAGCGAAACCGATTTAGATATGTATTTTGCCTTGTTTTGACCAGACCAGACCCGACCAGACCCGACCCAAACAAAAAAAAAAGAAGAAAAAAACCGAAACCGAAAACCGTAATTATATAAAACTGAAAACCGAACCAAGTTAGGTCGGTTCAGTTCGGTTCGGCCCGGTTCGGCTCGGTTTTCGATTGATTTTGCTCGGCCCTATCAGCATCTCGCTTAGTTAGACCATAATATTGTCCGCTTTGCTCACAGATCATGTCTTTGCTTTTGTGTGTGTAGATTTTCCGGCAGGTCACTCAAACCAAGAATACTTTCATATGAGCACGCTTAACTAAACACAACACATTCTTTCGTCTACTATGACTATGAGTATGTATTGTAGCTGTTTTTGAGTGTTTTCCCGGGCCACATCTCTCTCATTTCGTTTCCGGCTAATGAGCCTCATACCCTCAATTGATGTTGGTATATATGTATTCAGTATTGGAGCTGTTCTTTTAACAGTGCAACTTTATCTCCGAAAATGGTTAACTTACTTATTACAAAAACGTATTGCGGCTGTTACTATATACCCATATACACTGGCGGTGGCCAAAGACATAAATTTATTAATCAACTAATGAATTGTCCGAATTAAATGAATAAAAGGACGATATGATAGAATTAAAGTGTTAGACAAATGAATTGGTATGGATGTACATAAAAGTACTATTTGTCGGGTGAGTATCACATTTTGAACACACAATTAACTACTATGTTTGTACTAAATTGTTAAGTTGTAGTAATGTTATCTTCCAAAATGTGTTACGGTTATGATAAGATAACAAGTAAAGGAATTTCCTTTTGATAGACAAAATGTGCTGCGGTTATAATAATGTTAGCTAGCATCTTCCAAAATGTTTTGCTCGAACATGTTACAAATTAAACGTAGAGTTATGATTAAAGATTAAAAAAAATACACAGTAACAAACAAGATGAAATATGTATGAAATAATTTACATGTGCGATGCTCGAACTATGTGGGTTAAGTATGGTATCTAACGGATCATGATGAACTCGCATAGGTTCTTTTTCTTTAAATTCTCTTCGTAAGAGAACATGGAGGTTGTACATCTCAATGGTCCTTGGATGATTCACACGGTTCCGATAATTCTCAAAACCTAGTCTACAAGTGTGTGCTTATCAAAAGATGATCAATTGAGAAGGATTTTTTTTTTTTTTTTTTTTTTTTTTTTTTTTTTTTTTCTGCATTTTATTTTTTTTTTTTTTTTATGGTTGGTGTTAAAATTTCAATGAGTCCCTATGGCAGCGTACAAAGGTGATGGTTTAAGTATGATTGCTTCTAAATTGGGTACACCCATGCTTCTTGACTCATATACGAACACAATGTGCAAGGAGTCGTGGATAGGAATAGCTATGCTCGTGCATTCAAACCAGTCAAACTGTTTGAATTTCAAAAGTAGAGAGGCCATGGCGATTTCAAAAGATTCTTTTCATTTGATCGATCTTCTTTAGCCTGTTTGATTATCATACATCAAAATAACGGGCTCGATTTAAGTGATCTAATTATTGATTAAAGCTCCCTTGAATTATTGATCAGTTCAACGTATTTTTTAGGGGTTAGGGTTTCGGATTTTCGATCCTCTAATTCTGATTAGAATATCAGTCATTTGATTTTTGGTTGAGGTTTTTAGGGTTGGTTTCTTTTTGTATCGGGTCCTTAATTGTTCTTTATTTGATTCGACATAATTCATTTAGTTTTTGAGTGTGTTCGTTACTTTTCATTGGTTTTCAAGATAATTTTCCTTTTTTTGCTATGGCCGGCTAGGGCTGCTGTATACGTCGACCACACACGGTTGATCTCAAAAATTATTTTTGTTACGAATTTCCCGGACAACACTACATCTGAAGATCTATAGGGAGGGTTGTTGTAATGGTTATGGGACTGTTGTTGATGTTTTCATTCCTGATCGCAAATCGAAAGCGGGAAAAAGGTTTGCGTTTGTTCGATTTATTAAGGTTGATAATGTTGATCGACTTTGTGGGTATTAACTCGTTGCACTTTAGGATTCGATTCGCTTGTATTACACGCAAATGTTGACTCGGTTTGATTTGTCTCAATCCACTCCTCTAGCGCCCAAATATTTTCAACTGGGACCTGCTGCTATGGGGTTCTTATTTGCCTTTGACATTCGGTTTTAAAGGGTAACCCCTATTTAATTTAATCATATAGACCTCGTCTCCTTGCCATTTGGGGGTTTTTTTCTTTTTGGATGAAGAATGTATGGTGGAACGTGACCTTGTTAATTTGTTACTGGGGGAGGAAGTCAAGGATTTTTCCTTTAATTAATAACTACGCGTTTTTTATCGATATGTGGGTTTCGGAGCATGTGAGGTTGCGTATTTGGGGTGGCCTTATGGGTTATGATTGAGCTCGACATCGTTCGAAGACCATAATGGAGATTTATTGATAACATTCTTGGTGTTGCGTCTTGGTTTAGTCAATTATGTGAGGCCCAGCGGATTTTTGTATCTAGGGAGCGGTATTGTTTGGATTGATATAGAGGGAGTCCCTCTACACGCCTGGTTGGACCTACTTTCCCTCTTGATTGGGGTACCCGTTGTACCTTGTGGTTGTTGGTCGGGACGGTGCTCGGTGATTTGGGTGTTCGCCGGTCTACGCGCGTTTGTCGGGGTGGTTATTAGGCTGTAGTATTTTGATGATGGTGCTCTTTTGGGTGAATTTTTTATGGTGGTTGATGGTAGGTAGTTTTCGTGTTTAAGGTGGGTTTGTCTTTGGGTTAGCATTGTCTAAGACTTAGTTATGTGTGGTGACTAGTGTGGAGCGCGTGGGCTCATGGAAGGGGTGATTTGTTGAGGTGATAGAAACTTGAAGATAACAAGTGAGGATTGTTTTGCTCGTAAACGTTCATTTTGTATTAATACGAAACTGAGGACAAATATTTTTGAGAAATTAGATTATTGTTCGTGGCAAAATTTTTGTTATTAAGAGCTAAGGAGATTATTCGTCTGCAGTCTCCGACGTTTAATGATAATAAAGGAAGTTCTGACAATGTCTAGTAAGTCGTCAGTAGTTGATAGTTGATGATTATTCTGAGGACGATTCCGTTAACGGTTTGTGAAGAGAATAAATGGTGACATTAGTAAGCAGATGAATTTGGACGTACGAAACTGATATTGAAGGTGTGTCTGTATACAGTGTTTGATGATTAGGCTGATTCTTGGGGCATGAACATACTCAGAATCTGGCACCAACTGGTGAAGGAGAATATCTAGCGATCAAATTACCTTTACAATCTTCTTAATAAACGTGACAAAAAGGCGATGGCAAATTTTGGTTTGGATTCAAGTATTCCTTTCCCACCTGGATTTACACCTGAGAGAGAATTCCAACATGTTGATGCACAGGAGGTTCAAGGTATGGAAAATTCTTTGTCTAAACGTCGCTCGGAAGGTCTCAGTTCTCGCATTTTGGAGGATGCTCAACCCCTTAATGAACATGCTTCCCCTAGTATCGATTCCAAAAAAAAGCAGTGGCTCGATATTGGAGGGTTATAGACGAATATGATTAATGTTGACCTATCTTATGGGTTCACTATGAAGGATGTAGATGACATGGAGGAAAATTATTGGACACAAGGAGATCCACAGGTGTGTCCAATGAATTGTTTATCTTTAAACGTTCAAGGCCTAGGATCCAAGGCTAAGAAAGATTGGATTAAGGAGTTAAACAATAAACACAAGGTGAATTTCCTTTCTGTTCAAGAAACCAAGTTGGATTGTATTTCTGATATGGATGTTAAAGTGTTATGCGAGTATACTTTTCATGACGAAGCAGTGGGAATTCTGGTGGTATTTTATGTGTATGGGATCCAAGTGTTTTCCGTAAAGAGCATCATGTTGTCTCTTTCTTTTTTTTTTTCTGGACAATTTTTGGTTGGTCTTTATATGGGTCATGGGTTTCTAAATCAGCAAGTTACTTGGGTCATGTCGTATATATGCTCCTCGGCTATCACTAGCAAGCGTTTGCTATGGAGTACATTTCAGTCCCTATTAGCCCGTTGGGTATGGTCTTGTAGGTTATGGGCGATTTTAATGAAGTTAGATGCATGGAGGATCGTTTGGGTTCAGTGTACAATGCGCAAGGTGCTAATGAATTTAATAGTTTTATATCAAACTCGGGGCTCGTTGAAATCCAATTGGAAGGGTACTCTTTTACTTGGTCTCTTCAGTCGGCTAAGAAAATGAGTAAATTAGATCGTTTTTTTGTTTCGGATGGTTTACTCTCTTTATTCCCTCATCTTTCGGGTATTTGTCTTGATAGGCACCCTCTCGGATCACAGACATCTTTACTTCGGGAAGTGGTCACTGATTATGGGCCTTCCCCTTTTCGGGTTTCACCACTTTGTTTAGGTTTTAAGGGGTCGATCAAATGTGTGTTGGAACTTGAGATAATATTGATCTTGATGTATAATACATATGATGTATCGATTCAAGAAGAAATTACAAATCATGAAAAAGGAGATACGTTCATGGGGGTTAAATAATTGCAAAAGAATCAATCTGATAGTCTTGTGGATCTCCGTTCCAAGCTGTGTTCTATTGACAAAGTTATTGACAACGGGGGCGTAAATGATGATTTCTTTTGACGCGGTTAGGATTTATTAAAAAAAAATACATGATATTAGTTCTTTCGAGCTCGTGACTATATGCAATAAGGCTAGATCAGTGAGGCTATTGAGGGCGATTGAAAACTCAAAATTTTTTCATGAATCATTAATCGTAAACGGAGCGAATTTGGCTATTAAAGAGTGTTATGTTGATGGCGAATGATGGAAGATCCCATGTCGTGTCAAAGAAGAATTTCGTTTGATTTTGCTAATCGTTTCGAGCCCCGGCTGCCAAATAGATGTAAATACTTACACCTATACCTTCCCTAAAGATTGTCTTCTGATCGTTGGACATGTTGGAGAGTTTACATCTCAGAGATGAAGTGGTAATGCTGTATGGGGCTTGTGGATGAGGAATATATCTCCTGGACGAGGTCGGGTTACTTTTGAGTTTTCCGAACGTTTCTGCGACACTTTAGGATCTGATTTTTGTGCTGCTGTGGGATTGGTTTTTCGATTCATAGTTCATTTTCTCGAGGATGTAACTCCTCTTTCATGCTCTCATTCGAAAAACCAAGATCCTAAGTTCGTTAATGACTATCGTCCAATTAGCTTGATCGGGAGTCTTTACAAGGTTGTCACCAAAATATTAGCCACTCGACTTTCGATCGATCACTCTCTGGTCTTTTATCGGCATGTTCAAACGGCGTTTTCTTTATAATTGGCAAATTTCTTGATGGCCAGTTTATCATAACGAATTACTTTCTTGGTGCAAGCATAAGAAACAACAAGCCATGGAGTTTAAAAGTTTATTTGCCAGGCTTATGATTCGATAAGGTGGAATTTTTTTTAGAAGATGTGCTTTAGAGCTTTTGGTTTCGGTTTTATTCTAAATGGTGCTCGTGGATTCGGGGTTGTTTACACTCTGGTATGGTCTCGGTCCTCACTTTAAATGGTAGTCCAACGTCAAATTCCAATTTCATTGTGTGGTATGAAGCAAGGACGATCTTTGGCACCATATCCTTTTTATCTTAAGTATGGAGTCTCTTCATCTTTAGTTATCTAGGGCCATCGGGCGGGGTTTTTAGGGTATCAAAATTGGTTCGTCTCTTAATATTTCCTATCTTTTTTATGTGGATGATGCGGTCTTTATTGGTGAGTGGTCTATTGATAATCTATCTGGTATTACTCACATTCTTCATTGTTTTTTCTTTGTGTCCGGCCTCTCGATCAAATCTAAGAAAAAGTCGCCTTCTTGAGTCGGGATGCGAATGTGAGGCACGTTAATGCTGCAGCTTTATTTATTTTGGTTGTTCGACTATGAAAACACCATTTTAATACTTAGGGGTGATGGTTGGAGGTAATAGCTCGAATCTCTTCAGCAATGGGGACGATTTCATTGGTGTAAACTTAAGGCTCGTCTATCTAATTGGAAACTTAAAACTTTATCTGTTGGAGGAAGGCTTACTCTTTTAAAGTCGGTTCTTGGGTCGACACCTATTTATAATATGTCCATCTATAAGGTTCCTAAGTCGGTGTTACAAACGATGGAGTCCATACGTAGAAATTTTTTCAATGGTGTTCAATGCGACGAGAGGAAAATAGTGTGGATCAAATGGGCCAAGGTTCTTGCGTCCAAGAAGTATGGAGGTTTAGGTGTCTCAGTTTTAATTGCTTTAAATAGGCGCTCACTTTGCAAAATGGGTTTGGAGATTCATATCACGGGATAATTCATTGTGGTGTCGTCTCATCATGTCTATGCATGGCTCCTCATTATATAAATTATCTCCGTTTCGTTACTCGACTTGGAAATCCATTATTCGGGAGGTGCATATGCTTAAAGATCGTGGTGTGGACCTGATTTCTCACTGTCATATTCGTGTGGGTAATGGTTTACGCACGCAATTTTGGAATGAAGTTTGGATTGGTGACACTCAACTTCGTATTATGTTTCCACTCGAATTTTATGCTTTGGTAAAAATTAATAAAGATTGTACGGTGGCTGATAAACTGCAATTCTCGGTTACCTCTTCTCTTCGTCGTTCTGTTAGAGGAGGGGTTGAATCTTCTCAATTAGCTCTTCTTCAAACATATATTGTAGGGAATTGTTGTCTAATTGGAGGATAGATGGAGTGAGGATTTAAATGGGGAAGGGTGTTTTTCGGGTCAAAGATGTTCGCATTCTTCTTGATGAATGTTTCTTTCCGAAAGCCCCTATTTTTTTTTTGAACGGCGACTTTTATTAAGAAAAACTAGCAAGGAGCTAGAAATTACAAAGAAATAAGAGACGGGTTTTTATACCAATCGTCCCAGTCCTAAACAAAGTATTGCATCTATACCGTCACTAGTATAAGAACTTACAAATAGTCTCATCAAAAACGTTTCTTAGATTTGGGCTTGCCTCGAACATCTTCTTATTACGAAATATTCCATAGTAGCACCACTTCACAAAATAAATACATTGGAACATGCTTTTATCTTCTTCGGCAGTTTACTTATCGATCTAGACCTCCATTCTCCGTATAAGAGTCTAATATCCATAAAAGGCACGTCACACCAACGATGTATTAATTAGAAATCTTCTTTGCCGTGTTACAAGCGAAGAACAAATGAATCATGGTTCAATCCGAATCACATTCACACAAGATTAGAGACTCAATATCTATACACGTATGGAAATGTTAAATATAGTAGGCCATGCCCCACCACCCACTAAGGAGTCGTCATTACCTCCAAGGCGACGGTGTTCACTTTGTTTGGGAAACATATAGAATCCACCTAGTATTTGATCACCTTTCGGAAGTAATACGTGATCTATCATGTTTCTTGACGAAGCCACAGTATAACCACCAGAATTGTTCAATGTCCAAGACCATAAATCAGGAGACTGAGTAAGCCCCACAGGGTTAATCACTTTCGCTAACTCTTCAACTTGAGTGAGTTCCAGCCCTCCTCTCGGATGTCTACGAAACGATGGTAAGACTTGGATGCGCAAGTTTTTTGACCTACTGTAATTTGTTTGCTATTGTTTTTTTTTTTTCGGGGGGAGGGGGAGAACGCTCTTGGGAATCTATTCTTAAGCTTGCCCCATATCACACCACACGTCATCCCAGATAATAGTCACGAAGGCCATTACAAGTTTCTTCTTCATGAACAAATAGCAGGTTAATACCCTTCCTTCAAGCTCCTAACCTCTTAATAATATTTATCCATCATGAATTAGCTACTTTACCCGAAATCTCATCAATCTTTCATTGGCTACTGTATTGACTTGTAAACACGAGACCAAAGCGTGGCTCATGGGCCTAAAAATCCTCCAAACCCATTTAAATATCAATCCTCTATACAGAGCATAAAGGATAAAAATACCTAGGACCACCGTTATCTTTAGAGACAAAGAGCCTTCTTCCATGAACCCACGACCGCTTTTTTTTTTTTTTTTTTTTTAAAAAATAAAAAAAAACCCGAACTCTCTGACCATGATGAATTTACTTCGAAGAATTCCAGAATTTGAATGACACTGCAGGAACTTTTATACATTGACATGTGAAAAAATAGGATCGAAGCCATACGTACCGTTTGATTAACATGAGTTTCAGCCCTCCAATCGAGGGGTTTACATTTTTCATCTTCCATCTTGATAGACGTCTTCTAATTCTATCAATTAAATTGTCTCTTCCAAGATTGAATTTTATTCATGTCCCCTCATCATAAGAACCAAGATATAAAAAAGGAGCTTTAAGAAACATGACATCCGAGTTTGGTCGTCCGCACGAGAGGTCTTTACAATATATAAACTTCAATGCCCATCGATTTTGTTTTGCACATATTGATTTTTAAACCTTGAAACCTTATGAAAACAATTCTAAGAACATGGTTAAGAGAAGTTATATTACTTTCGCTCCATTCACTACATAAAAACAGCATCTTCGCATAGAACAGGTGGAAATGATTAACCAATACCTACCAACATCGCTACCATGGAAATACCGCATCAACCACTCTTTGAAATGAAATATGGAGACTTTTCCATGATTAATAAGAATAAAATGGGATAACGGATCAAATGTTTAAGACCTCTACCAAATTGAAACTCGTCGGTTGGTCTCATTGATAATGATTGACCATTTCGAAGACTTGAGACAACATTGAATCCATTTCTCATTTATCCCCAAAACCCAACTCTTGCCTAAAACATCATCAAGAAAATTCCACATTACGAGTCATATGCATTTTTTCATAGTCCACTTTGAAAAGAAGAGTTGTTTTTTCTTCTTCTTACACCAAGACATGACTTCATTTAAATAACAGGCCCATCTCAGAATTTGGCCTATCTTTTGTAAGCGATTGAACATCATTCTTAACTTCCAACCAAGGCATCACAGACGATTAGTTAAAATGCTTAGAATGATTTTATATATGCTACCAATGAGGCTAATCAGGTCTAAAATCCTTAACAAGATTAGCATATCCGGAATTTTCGGAATTAAGCAATGAATTGATGAATTACAACCTTTGGGTAAATTAGAAAATTTAAAAAAATACCTCACCGCTTCACAAAACTTCCCTATCCACAAGATGCCGAAGTGTCGGAAAAAACCCAAACGTGAATACCATCCGGACCCGGGGCTTTGTCAGCACGGTCACCACATTACCAAAACCGATTTCTTTATTTATCATTTAGAAATCCTCCTCTCCATATGATCACTTTGGCTCATGAGAAATTGATTAGGAAAGTCAAGACTAATAGAAGCAGAGTTTGTTCCGGCTTACAAACGATTGGCAAAAATGGTCGAGAACTCTTTCTTGACATTCATTCGGGTTTTCAATCCAATTACCATCAACCAAAATCCCCCCTTTTAATATTTTGGATATTATGCCTTTTGTTTTATGATATTTCATCTCCTTCTACGCCCATTTAAATTTTAGCCTTTTGAGCCTTTCCTTCCGTTCTAAATTATCTATCTTTTGGATTTGATGAAAGAATAGCTAAGCAGGGAATTGACAGATATCATTCCCAAGCCCTCTATCAATATCCAGATCAATTGTCCTCAACTGTTTTTTAAAGTCACTAAGCTAATCGTTTTTCCGGGTCCCCGAATTACTTCTTATCTCCAATTACGTATCTGATTCTTAAGATTTCTAAGTTTATTCATAAACTTAGAAGTAGCATTATTTTCTCCAACCATAGGACTGTTTTTCCAGTGTTCTCCACAAATGTGTTAAAAACCATCCATCTCAGCCATTGTATGGAAAAAACGTTATGGTAGTAAGGCCATAATCGTAACCATTTTTTCTTAGAAGAATAGGCCGATGATCCGACAGGAATCGTCTCCCATGTAACAGCTTTTAATGTTCGGGCTTCCACTATTTCACTATCCGAAACCAAGATCTATCTAACTTGCTCATATTGATGCGGATCTATGACAACAAGTAAAAGGACATCCAACTAACTTAAACTTCATCCAATCCGAATCCAAAATAAAAGAGTTAATCTATGGGCACCTCATGTGATTTAAAATGAGTTTCCGAATCTATCAGATTTTTGACTCGAACATCATTAAAATCAACCATGATAATAACTTACCCCGTTCCAACTTATCTACTGAACGAAGAGATGAATCACCATAGAGCTTGTTTGTCTTTTCCCTCTTGAGGAGCATACCACACCAATAATCATCATATTCTTTCCCGTTAACTCCACTTACTCCTAGTAATCACAAAATAAATCAGACACCGTCCACTGTTTTTGCAAAAAGAATTAGTATCCATATGCATAAGGATACCTCCCGAAATTTACAACCGGCTCAACTATACACATAATCAAAACCGAATTACCCCAAACTTGTTTCAACAGAAGTCCCTCAATCGTTTCCATTTTTGTTTCTTGTATAACTAAAAAATTCACATTATTTTTGATACTAAGATCTTTAACCCAATCTTTCGTGGCCTTCTTTGGGCAAGGCCTTGTATATTTAAAGATAGGAAAATTTCATCTTATATCCTTCTTTCCCTCCTTGTTGTTCCAAATGAGTTCTTCCAAACTTTGCTTTTGACTCATTCCATGTTGAATCCCATACCTGATCAAACTTTTTATCACATATTCAAGTAAACCCACCATGAGACACCTGTTATAGGAATTTCAGAATACCTTGAAGTGACCCGCTGATATTAGGACCCATTTGCAATACCTTTTCAAGTTACTCAACATCATCTGTCTCACTGATTCATCATTCTGGTTCTACCTTCTTCTCTGATGTGCTCTTTTCTCAAATATGTGTCAAAGGTGTGAAACCTGGTGGATGCTTCAAACTATCTTCAGAATTGGTATCCTTATCATCCAATTTATTCTGACGCTTAAGTAGAGAATATAAATTAAATGGGTCTTCCGAAACTTCCTTTTCCTTTTTCGAAAATATACCATCCACATGATTATTTTCCAGCTCTCCATCTTCAAATAAAGACTCAGGTACTATCTCACCATCACTATGTTCATCATTGATTCCGTTCTTTTTAACTTCACCTTCTCATCCATGGAGTTATCATCTTCATTTTCGTAGTTCATCTTGTGAAATTCGGGACCCAAACCTTGAGTTTCATTAGCTCTAATCCAATACATCTTACCTCGTGAGTGATTTTAAAATCTTCTCTGATACTATTTCCTGCTTCAAATAAACACAAAGTCTTTTAGAATGAAACAAGTTATCTCCCTTGATAATCCACATCGAGCAATCTTTCCCCTCTTTTCCAGCATTCTAGTAAATGTATTATTTGTCCATAACTGAAAGAACACCTTCACTTCGACCCACGCCTAAATCCTACCATCAACCCTCGAATTCGTTTGTCGCCCTTTTATAACCTGAGGTACAATCCATGACCATGGTCACTAATCAAATTTTTGAATTTTTTCCTATTGATTCCTCGTGTTTGAATTCCAACATAACCCATTGTTCTCCCAATATTAGTTTGATAACAAATAAATGTTTTGCTTTGGAAGTTTTCCTTAGATCGGTTGCCTACTCGGATCCATTTACAACATGTGGTGTCCTAGTTTCTGATCTTTTATGGTGCGCTTTTGCTCCTCTGCTCAGGAGATTCCTGCACTTGTTATTCAGTTGCAGGATTGGCTACGGATATCAGTCAGGCTCGTTATGCCGTCTGGTGGAATCTATCAGGAAGCCTCTTGGTTCATATGCTGATTGGCTCTAATTGGTTCAAATTCATCAATTAAGCTCTAAGTTTAAAGTTTTGCGGGAAGGTGTTCTTTATATAACTTGGTGTGAGCGTATGTGATGTTTCGTAATCAGGTGCTCTTCTCGTCGAAGCCCTCGTAAAGATGATATTTTTGACAATATTGTTTCGCGTCTTGCACTTGGTGCCGTTCTGTTGTATTGTACTTTTCGTTGGGGTTGTTGGTTGCATACCTCTATTTTGATCTCTTTGTAATTCTTTTTCTAGCTTCTTGCTAGTTGGTTTTATAATAGTTGCCGTTCTAAAAAAAATGGTGAAAATGATTTTAAAGATCACTTGGTTGCTACTATTCATTTGTTAGAAGAACCTAATTACACTCGTATCACTATTAGAGTCGAATACGATTGCACATTCAAGATGTGGTTCATGTAAGATTTTTAGACACACGGATACTCAATGCTTGGAGGGGTGTGCAATACGTGCCGTCACACAAGATCTTAACTTATAAGGGGTCTGTATAATATTAAAAATATGGAGTATAAGCTATATAATTCAACACAATGTGCGAGGAGTCGTGGATAGGAATAGCTATGCTCGTGCATTTTTCGAGTTAAATGCTGAAAATGATTTTAAAGATCACTTGGTCGCTACTATTCATTTGTTAGAAGAACCTAATTACACTCGTATAATAAGCTAAGATATGTAATTCATTCACATCTTTGTATTTAACTATTTTTTAAAGTAATAAATTTACCAATATCTAAACCTTTTACCAAAAAAGTTTACATGTGCGTCCATTGTGTTACAAAATAAATAGTTCGCATTTAGTGCCTTGTGATTTAATTTTACAATAATTTGTTAGATTGTCATCATTAGTTTGTGGCTTC
>BQNB010136435.1:0-18001 GCA_026074375.1 Tanacetum coccineum
TTACACAGCAAAGTTACAACATTTATACAACAAACTTTATAACAATTTTTACAAGAACATACAAATACGTTTTCACACGTGCGACTTGATTTTCCGTCGAGCAGCTAGGTTTTTCGGCGAATAGTTGGATTTTCCGGCGAGCATATATTTTTCCGGCTAGCTGCGGCTATTAAGAAAAACGTAAAAAAAGATCAAAAAACGTACACATAGATCTATAAATAAAACTTATGAATCTATCTATAAAAATATTATAAATCTATTAAAAATACCTTCATTGTCGTAAAAAAATTATATAACCTGTTTTTTCCGACGACGCGAGACGGCAACAACGATATAAACGACGGCTGTAAAACATGAAGATTCTTGTGGTGGTGATGTGGTTGTCGGCATTAGTGGAAAAATCCGACGAGTAGATCTGAAAAAAATGTCAAAAGATTTAAAAATACAATAGATAGATCTATTTAAAAAAGAAAATCAAAACATGTAGAATCTTGTGGTGGTGATGTGGTTGTCGACAGTAGTGGAAGAATCCGGCGAGTTATAATGTTTGTGAAAAGTGAATGAGGATGGTTGTTTATACAGGGTCTTCAAAACCCTTTGTTGATAAAATTTGATTTGAAATTCCAGCCAATGGGTCAACCTAGGTATTAAAATATTTACATAGATGAGTCAATCATGAGATTAAGTTTTAAAGGTATTAAAAGGTTTCCATTAAGTGTACAACTGTTATATGCGTTTCAGCATTAATTGTTTAAGTTTTAAGTTTTTAGTTTTTAGTTTTCAAGATTTGTATCAAAATGCTTTATATGTAGTATAGATAAATAAATTGGTTAATAATCGATATAACAAAATCTTAGTGTAATTTTATTCGACATGCATGACTAAAGAAAATAAATAAAATTTTGATAAGAAAGTGTTTTCCGAACATACTCCTAGATATGCGGGCCCTTCCACTATAACATTTATAAAAAAAACTTTTCACCAGTACCATTTTATTTATTTATAAATACTTTTTAAACTTCAATATTTTTAAATACAACTTCAAATTATATACTGTAACAATATTATTCAAATGACCTCATAAAATCAATGAGGTGAGAATCTGTATATATAGGGATAATACAACAATGTTTACAAATATCACTCCTATGATTAAGGAGATTGATTTAACTAAATGACCTATGATTAAGGAAAAACAAATAAAAACAGTAAATGTTGTAGCACATCCGATAATATCCCCCCTTCAATCGAAAGTTGCGTCCAAGACGTAGCATGGTACGAAAAGGTCAAACTGAGAACTCGGAAGACTTTATGGTGAAATATCGCACCATGAAGATGGTTGGAACAAACTTCGTATACAGTTTGCCAGATGTGTACAGATTCACGAATAAATATGATAGTCGAGATCAATGGATTTGCAACGCTTATGAGATACCACGTATACTGAGTCGATGAACCAAGTCACTCTTATTGTCACACAGGAGATGGCCGATCAGGAGGTAAAATGTCATGTAATATCCTGTAGAATATAGTGATCCATACAATCACGCAGCGTATTGGCCAAAGCCCGATAATCAATTCCACAACAGAGCGGGAGACAGTTGGTTGTTTTTATGGCAACTCCAGAACACAAGATACCGCCTAGGATAGATCGAATAGCCATAGGAAGAGCGACCGTGTCCAGGCAAATGAGACCCAATCGCAACAGAATACCCCTAATGATCTGTTTGTGTGAGGCCTACTGAAAGTGAGACCAATGAGATGGTGCTATGACAAACCAAAGAATTCTTTTGACGGACTAAAAATGCGCAATAGTTGGGGCATGTAGGAATTGTGAAACTTGATTAACAGCGTATAAAAAACCGCGTCATTGTATTCGTAAATATTGAAGAGCCCCACTAATAGCAGTAAAGAGTTGAATCTGAATAAGGTATACATCAGCGTAAAAGAGACATGAGTAGCAAGCGGTGGCTAACTGGCTTGGAAACATAAAACGAACGCTCGTTTGAGTATGTCCACGAGCATAACTAGGATTGGATGATGAAACAAACCAAAGTCCGTGTAAGCGACTTTCGAGTCCCAAACAATAGTTAAGAGCGCCAAGGTTCTTTCGAAGGCAAATTTCATGCTTAAGACGGAAGTACATATGGCAAAGACAGATTCATCATTTTCCTGTAATAATAAGAATCATCAACATATGACGAGTAAGTACAGGATGCAAGTATCACTAGTGAACACGAAGAGAGACATGTCTGCCTGACTGCATGTAAAGCCATAAGAAAGAAGAAAAGTGCTCAACCGTTGAAACCAAGCCCGAGGTGCTTGTTTTAATCCATAAAGTGCCTTGGATAATTTGCAAACATGATTTGGATATTGATGATTAAGGAAGCCAGGAGGTTGTTCCATAAAAACTGTCTCATTTAAGTGACCGTTTAAAAACGCATTTTTGACATCAAGTTGGTGCAACTTCCATTTATACAATACGGCAAGAGATATCACAATGCGAACGGTGGATGCTTTAACAACGAGACTGAACGTGTGACAGTAGTCGAGTCCCGTGAATTTGACTGCCAACTTGGCGAACTAAACGGGCTTTGTATCGTTCAATTGTTCCATCCGAATTATATTTGATACGGTAAACCCATTTGGAACCAATAATATTTGCGGAACCAGGACGTGGGACTAAGACCCATGTTTGATTTGTTTTAAGGTCTGAAAACTCTCATTCAAGGCTTCCCATCCATTTAGGATCCATTTAACGGCTGTTTTGAATCCACGAGGTTCGGTAGTGGATAATAAAGCAACATGGAGAGGATGAGTAGTAAGTGAAGCAAGATCAGCATGATGTTTGTGCTTGAAAATACCTGCCTTTGAACGTGTTGTCATCGGGTGAGAAGAAGTAGAAGATCCTGTAGTCGGCTGATCAGGAGCAATGTGAGTCGGCAATGGATATTATTCTGGATCAGAAACGTAACCATATCTGAATCATTGGGCTGGAGATGTTGGTATTTTAAAAACCTGATCCTGAATGAAGGGCTAAATTGTATCTTGGACACCAAGAGAATGTTGGGATGTAATGGGTTAGGTGTGGTGGACCCGAGCAGAGCCTGAATTTGGATCAGATGACATCATAGAGGAACGATGGTGTTGGGCCCGAGGTTGGTTGGGTTTTGGGCGTTGCATTTTGCTTCAAGGCAGGAGAGCTTGGTGATTGGGGACATCTGGAAGGAAAGGTATGAGCTCCAAGGGTACAATGTTAGAATACAATGATGAACCAATGAATTGAAAAAAACCGTTTTCATTGAAGCTAGCAGACGAGTAACAAAACACGGAAAGTCGTGGAGTTCAGACACTGATGACCCTTTTTGTTGCAACGGCTATACCCAATGAAAATACACGGAAGGCTTCTTGTTTCAAGTATGGTGTTGGGAATATTCACGCAAATAAGAAAGACTTGGCAAACACATAGGTTGCAAAAATAATCATATTGAGGATGCTGATTAAATAGCAACTCAAAGGAGAACTTGTTCTCAATAAAAGGTGTGGGCAATCTATTTATAATACATGTTGCCGTAGAAAATGCATCCACCCAATGCTAGCGAACAAGAGCTTTTAAACACATAGCAAGACTCGGTTCGTACAATATGTCGATGCTGTTCTTTCTGCTCGACCATTTTGTAGTGGTGTGGTACTACATGAAACCGATGAAACTTGCCATTGTCTTACAAAGATTATGTGAACAATTGGTTTACAAATTCGGTGCCACCATCACTTGAATGTTTTGATTTTTCGTGAAGCATTGGTTTGAACCAGATTATAAACACGGGGAGAACCGAATAAAAACCTGGTTTTTGTTTGAGAGGATAAAGCCAACCGTAAACCTGGAATAATCGGCAATAAAAGCACACATAATATCGATCTCCATCTTTCAACAAATAGGAGCCGTCCCATAGTTCACAATGAATCAAGATCCAAAGGATGATAAAGAACGTTTAGCATTAATATAAAAGGTAATCGTTGTCCTTTAGCAAGTGGCATGGTGTGCAAATACTAGGTTTTGGTAAATAAAGAACGAAATAGATAAAACTACCTAACTTATTCCAAAGTAAAAGTACATCAAATGAATATGTGGCCTAAGCGAGGCATAGCCATAACTCATAAGATGCTGGTTTTATAACATAGCCAAAGCAATGTAAAGCAGTAGTTCACTCTTTGAGCACATAAAGTCCATGTTCACAGCACCTCTACGAGAAACCCGTTTTGTTTTCGCCGATCATGAATATAAAAAAAGGGTTGGAAAAATAAAACATTCAACGGGATTGTCAGTTGTAGCTTACTCCCGACAGAAAGCTTTTCTTGTTTAGTTTAGAAATAACAAATAACAATTCTTAAAGGAATAATCAATGTGAAACATTGATGAGCCTATGAGTAATTGGAAGCGTCCTTACCTTTTCCAAAACATGACCATTACCATTACCTGGATAAGGAGATGAATGGTGGAGAGAGTCACAAGCAGGAGTCATGTGATCCGTAGCTCCCGAGTCAACATGCCAATTGGGAGTATTGGTGTTAACATGGCATTGCGCATGGAAAGCTTTTGCTAAAGATTCATCCGAAGAAGGCGAGGCTTGAGTAGCATAAGTATAAAGACTTGGACACGTAGTGGCATAATGGCCATTTGTTAGACATAACTGACAATGAGGTGGTCTGCGATTGTGACCACGTCCCCTGCCACGGGAATGATTGCCACGATTAGAACGACCGCCACCTTGTGACAGAACGTGTTTGGGTCGAATTCCCATTAAAAACATCCGATGGTGTAGGAGTACCAATGTATTGACAGTAGGAACAATTCATGAGCGATCTTCTTGTATAACCAAAATCACGAAACATAGGAGCGGGTTTTGTGGCCCGAATAGCAGTAGAAAAAGTTTCGTAGGAGGGTCCCAAACCACAAAGAAACCAGTGTAATTTATCAATTTCAACAACGGGGTGACCGATTGCAGACAACTGGTTACAAAGTGCTTTGAATCGACGACAATAATCAGAAACTGAAGATGTACCTTTTTTAAGTTGTCGGAGAGAATCGCGCAATAAGTGAATTCGTTCAACAGACGCATTGCTAACCAGCTTCAAGAGATAGCCATATTTGGTGAGCAGTAGTGAGACCAAGAACCTCAGCCGCCGCTTCTTCGGTTAGAGACGATTGAAGAAGAATGACGGCTCTTTGATCGTCTTCAGTCCATGAAAGTAGATCAGGATTAGGATTAGCTTTACCTTCAATAGTAACTTTGGTAACGATGAGATAGAGGTTCCATTGATGTGCCCTATCAATTTCTGATAGGTGAAGATAGGTATCATATGATTTCGCCATAGAAGATAATTGGTTTAAAGAGATCTAATATGTATATACATATGTAACAGGGTATTCATGGAAAATAGGCTATCATGAAAAGAAGAAGATGCTGCCATGGTGAGATCCCAGAAAATATTTGTGGGAGAAATACGGTAAAGAGGGGGAGGGTTTAGCTGGCTGATACCATGTAACAATATTATTCAAATGACCTCATAAAACCAATGAGGTGAGAATCTGTATATATAGGGATAATACAACAATGTTTACAAATATCACTCCTATGATTAAGGAGATTGATTTAACTAAATGCCTATGATTAAGGAAAACAAATAAATACAGTAAATGTTGTAGTTATCCGTAAATATATACTCTATATTCTCATTATTATTTTTAATAACAAAATTTGTAAGAAAATACACTTTAGTTTACATTATTTATTTATTTATGTAGTGTTTACGTTTTTAATTCCGTATCTTTATGTTTTTAATTATTTTCGTAGCGTTTTATTTTATAAATAATAAAAGTTTCAGTTTTTTAATAAAAAAATCGTTTGTCCGGTGAAGGTTTCGGTGATTGATAATAGTGAATTGTGAGAGTGAGTAAGGGTAAAAAGTAGGAGAGAGAAAGTTGACATGACCCTGATGTGTCTGGTGAGAGAGTGTTTTTTGCTGTGACTGATAAAAGTAAGGGTATTATCGGTTCGGTTATCGGGTTGTTCGGATAATTCGGTTCGCTTAGTTCGGTTAAAAATTTTTTTTGGGTCAACCCGAAAACCGATAATTATTTTGGGCTCAACCCGAAAACCGAACCGGAAACTGAAAAAAAAATAATTACATAAGTTTTAGCAGAAAAAAATTTATTTCAAGCATAAAAAGTGTTTTTTATATTAGGATAAAATTTTAATGGTATTTTTTTATACATGAATATATAAAAAATATATATATTTATATAAATTTGGTTTTCGGTTCGGTTTTCGGTTCTGATTGTCAAAACCATATCCAACCCGAAAACCGAATTTGTAGTTCGGTTCGATTCGATTTTTGCAATTCGGTTGGTTTCTTAGTTCGGTTCGGTTCGGTTTTGGTTTTTGGTTTATTCGGTTATTTCGGTTTTTGTGCTCACCCCTAGATAAAAGTAGTATAAATGAGAGAAAAGTTAAGGTGACACTAAAATGAAAGATGAGTGGATAGCTCAAGGTCTAAAAACGGACCGACCAAGACTGGACCGGACCGAAACCGACTTTGGTCAAAACAACGGACCGAAGACCGGACCGAAATGGTCCGGTCCGGTTCGTTCTTCGGTCCGGTCCGGTTCAACAATACATAATTGTTGGGTTTTTTGTAAGATCGAACCTGACCGAATCGGACCGAAGACCAAAAATAAGGAAAATGATGGACCGAGGATCGGACCGAAATAAGTTCGGTTTGGTTTCTCGGTCCGGCCGGATCCGTAGTCCGTTTAGCTCACCTCTAGTGAGACTTAAACACGTAAACTCTTAATTCTTGGGTCATTCTTTTTGGTTTCTTAAGCTTTTGTTTTGTTGACTTACTTGATCATTTTAAGAAATCTTTTTAATTTGTTAATTTTATTTGAACTTTTAGGTTTTTTTATCTATGTGATTTCTATATTATATTTTGAAGTTTACTTGAAGTTGTTTTTTTAGTTTTAACCGAAATCAAATCGAATTTCAATTTGGTGTATTGTTTGGTTTTATCCGTTTTATGATTGATTTAATTTCGTTTTGGTTTTGACTTTGAAAATTTTCATATCAATAAACCCGAATCATAAACTCACAGTCTTGAAAACCGAACCGATGAGCACCCCTAGTCCGTGGATCACATAAAACAGAGATAACAATTGTTTGATTACAGACACTAGAATGGACATGTGAGTAGTGTACATATGTCAATAAAACACAAGTCTAGAACCAAACTTTATAATTATTCATGTGTACAGATAGATATGTTAAGTATACAACATGACTTTCTTCATCCTAAGTCTATAAAAATGCTTTTAACTCAACCTGGTCAATTATTGATTAACTTAATGCATCAAAAAACTTAGTCTTAAACAGCATTGACCTATCTATAAGTCAAACTTTAGTAGTAATTAATAGGACTAGTTAAATATTCTTGTTGACCCAAGAAAGTATTTTGTGCAAACTGCAAACTGTCAATGTACTGTGTAAAATCACATGTCAAACACAAAGTCTTGCAAACAAACAAAGATTATGATGACAGAAAGTCTAATTTTGACCAATTCCGTTGACTTTATAAGTTTGACCTCATAAACTAACTGCAAAGAGTAATGATCTCTTTTTATGACAATATTTGCTCTTTCTGTAAATATATTGGTATAAATCTTGTATCCAAAATTTACATAAGTAAAAAAAATACATCAAAAAACAAGCAAAAGCTATACAAATTACTACGAATTCGAGACCTCTAAGAAAAAACTATGAGCAACAGATTATGAGCAATGCATTTACTGCTTGAACGCGTTTAACTGATATTCATTTTTTTACTGTCTTCCGCCTACTAATCTCATGTTCATACAGAACTTCCATAAAAACCCCTTATGTCGGCCATCCCATTTCCTCATTGTTCATCTCGCATATGTTATGTAACACGCAGCACGCTCCTAGTACCATTGGCAATTCTTGTAGTTTCACTTCTGTTCTTTTTTGTAAACAGCCCCATCTCCCTTTTAGCCTCATGAACGCGTCTTTCGCTATGTTTTGTAATTCGGCGATTATTTGGTTGAATGTATGTTGACTCCATGTGAGATTTTGATGTGTGTAGGGTACCAAGATCCAATTTTTATTGGGTAACCTGAGTTTTCAACAACCTATGTGTTCTGCAACATACCCATGGTTAAAAACAGATTAAAAAACATACTTCGCGTGGCTACTACTACTCTCCCCCTCCTCATATTTCACGGGATCGCTACTACTAAACTTGCCCTCCTCTGCACCTTTCTCTCGCCAAAGAACTGCCAACACCAAAATAACCCAACGCCGGTCTTTGTATAGTTCTTCGACAATGCCCTTGTCTAGGTTGGCAAAACTCCTTGGCATATCTCCCTTGTATGGCACAGATTTTTGGACTCCGTAGAATACTTTCTACATTACACTCCAATTGTTGATGATAAAAGTCATCCACTCTTTAAGGAAACCATCCTCTCGGCGTATTAATTCGAGAATATAGTCGGACAACGGATAAAAGCGTGCCGCTTCACAAAGCATTACAGCAACGACAGTCAAGGGACCGGACCAGCTTCCGCATACCGAGTCTGTGACACCAGTTTCAGGGGTATGATATCCATTATATATTTTTTCGATTGCCTTTTTTAGACTATTCCGGCCGTACATTTGATTGCTTGGGTTATCAAGGCCCGATCCATACCCTTCATTATACCCGAGAAGGTGCGATCCCCTAAGCTCCCTCTCCTTCACCGGCTCAGTTGCAACCTCTTTCTTCTTATTCTTTTGTGCTTTTGAATTATATTTTTGAAGTTTCTTAATCATAATCTGTCTATCACTGAGCTCCTCCTTCGGCTCTTGTTTCAATTCATCTTCTCTCTTAGGATATGATCCAAACTCCCATACATATTCCTTGATACCAACGCCATTAAGGTACACACTGAAACTGTTTTTAAAAGCAAAATGTTAACTACTGAAGGATTTAATGAGGTATTTATTGATAATATTGTTGGCATCAACTTTCATATATAAGTTACACACTGAAACTGTTTTTAAAAGCAAAATGTGATCTGATATAACAAAGAATGGTAATTGAAGAGAATATACAAATTGAAATAGAAAAAGCGTTACACAAAAATGTGACTACTTGCAGGATGCTACTATTGAAACATAATATAACTTGAATGTTCTTAGCTAAATAAGTAGACAATTAATTTTAGTAATTGTTGGATCCTAGCACAGATTATAAACCATCTTGATATAATAGATGATAAGGAATACCTCAGCCTATGCAACCGCAAGCACATTTTATGGTTAAAAGCAATAAGTGGCATATCCTTTGGTTATCAGTCAAATGAGCTTTTGAGTAAAAATGTCTTGTTTGAACTTACATTAAATTGATCCAATTTAACATATCGGTTGTTTGGTATCTTGTACTGAAAAAGACTCTTATACACATCTTTCGACTATTCCCACAATTATCTAATCCATGTGCAGACCAAAGAAAGGATATAACCTTCACCCAAAAATAGAAGCATAATAACTGCAAAATACTAAGAATAGCAAATAACATTTATAACTTTTGTTGGACTTATGCGATCTGATAAAAAACGCTTACTGTGCACTAAATCTCAAATTTTAGCACTTGCCACCAAAGATAACATAGAAGGTTCAACAAATGTTAGGATCCACATGGTCTGTAGAAAACATAAAAAGGACAGAATTAGTGAAGTTGTAAACAATGTTTCCACTCATCTAACTTTCCGCAGAAAAAATGACATCAAAGCACATTTGTGAGTGCAATTCTCTCATATGTGTCAGTCCCTTTACAATACGCTTATACTCAAGTCTCGACACATTTACGGTCAGAGGACTCGTATAGTAGCACAAATCAGAAATGACCTGAGTAGTGGACTATATATTGGATACCTAATGACCCTTGAATAGGGCACTTACTTTATCATCCATCGGTATCTACATATTATCCAATTAGAGCTTTTTATGGATTTCTTTAGTCTAAAGATCTCCAAAACAATACAAACAACAACACGGAGATACATAATCCCCACGCATAGCCCTTTTTATAATCCCAGTGACCACGTTAATACAGTCCCGTTTCTAGAACCCACTTAACTTCAAAAGTGAAAGAAAGTCGATGAGACTCATGAACCGGACAATACTTCAGCAGTCATGGCAATTACAAAAGACTACGCTAGGGAATGACCGGAAATGAGACGACACTAGATATCATAACCTGATCGAGAAATAGAAAATAGTTCCCAAATATACTACTGTATAACAAATGAAGACATAATGATTTCATTGAAATAACCTTATCAAAGTTGTTCTTTCTTAGTGTTGTGATCTTGTGAGCTGTTCCACTAAATTGGTGTGTCGATTCAATGTAACAGTTAATGAATAAGACTTTTAAAGGGTTCACTTTCCGCATTTAATGAGCTAATTATTGACAATATTGTTTGCATCAACTTTCATCCTACCATTATGGGATATGACTCAAATCACAATTAATACAATCACATCTAATCTTAACGGATAAGACTAATGACAGTAATCACAGCGGGATAAGACTAATGACAGCTAATATCATGAGCTCACTTTTTGTGGATTATATAAGCTTATTATGACATTAAGCAAAAAGTTCAAAATTAAGACAGAAAAAATGAGCTTATGACAACATAAGCAAAACCAAGGGCGGTGTTTTTGTTCGGCTTTTATATCGGCGGCTTATGAGCTTATTTGATTCTCGGCTTATATCCTTCATAAGTCCGATTTTTTGAATCTTTTGAGACATGTAGGTCTATATAAGTTTATATCATCTCATAATAAGTTATATAAGACACGGGTCTCAAAATAAGCTGAAAAGTGGGGCTTATGAAAAATAAGCCGAAATCAAATAAGGTCATAAGAAGCCGAAACAAACACCCCCCAAATAATCCGAAAGAAACACCTGCTAGCAAACCATATACCTAAGCTAACCTATCACGCTCCAAAACTAGTACCATTTTTTTTCATAAGCATTAAAATTGGATCGCTAACTAAAGACTTAAGTATTAAACTACTAACGCTGTTTTATTACTTTATTATATACACAATCAAATTAATAAAAAACTAAAGTTCAGACGTCTAATTGTGATTCATTTATAAAAAGTAACCTCTGTTTTGAAATAAAAACTACTATACCTTTGTATCGGACTTCCAGATCCGGATCCTTTGAATCTTTTTATGAAGGTAATCTAACCCACGGACAACACTGTTGTTAAGACAAAAAAATTGAAGGTAAGACATTTAATTACTAACCATAAATAAATAGTCGCATCCGACAAGATTTTCCGGACAAGATGAAAATTTCGTAATCTCGGAAATTTTTATCATGTACCAAAGTTCAAAATCTAAGACTTTAAAGTAAAATTACTTAAAACACACATTTTTATTAAACACTGTGAAAGCTTGATAATTTTACGTGGTAGTGGTGTTGGTTTTCGATGATCGTTATAATGAAATACAACTGTTTTTTATGGCTAACAAACTAGAATAAATTAGAGAATATGCTTTGGCATATAGCATATTTTAGAGAATAAACTATAGCATATGCCATATTTTAAGGAATAAACATTGGCATATGCCAAGGAATATTCTTGGACCATGGTATTTATTTTTATTACATTGGCCCACCACAATAATTCACATAATAATTCATAAAGATGGCTGACATATTTATCACATGCGCGCCCTTCGAGCATCAGGACAACATGAAACGGGACGATTCAATTTTAACTCTTACAGACAATAATCATCTCATCCCGACATAGTATATTTTATACTAGAAAGAATTCAATATATTTAGACAGAATGTAATTCATGCAGTTGTTGTCTGAACTTGAAAGTATAAATTCAATATAAAGTATTTAGAACTCTCTAAATAAAGAAGTCTTAAAAAATTAAAAGAAAAAGCATTACTATAAAAGGAAATTACTTTTGTTAAGCATAAAAATTCCAACTTACACATAATTATAAGTTACATTAAAAAATTTTAAGTGATTTGTAACGGCTCATTTAAAGAATGCTTGTAATATAATACTTAAACCATACTTGTAACAGCCATTTAAACCATGTTAACCAAAACAATGTCATTTTTTTTAACTTTTAGCCGCTATATGTTTAATATATTGTCGAAGATTGCTACAATAAGAGAACCTTCTAAAAAGGATGATTTTACCCGGCTTGCGTTTGTCTGATGGTGTTAGGTTAAAACTTTATGAATAAGACGGCGAAAAAGTTGAAAACATGGTTAAAAAAATATCTTTTTGTTGTTGACATGGAGGTGTTTGGATTCGGGTGTTTTGTTAATCCAACTTTGGATATGATACATAGTATTTTGGTTGTGATAGTCGATAGATCGCGGGTCGAACTAAAGTCGTTTTATTTGGGTTCGATCTTTGTGGTTTTGGTGAAATTTGTTTCTTCAATCACTTTAGATCTCCAATAAGTTTACGGGCCTGTTTTTTGTTATTTTTCGCATGCGGTCTTTTGCGGTCTTGGTCATGTTTGTGGCTTTGAAGTTAGAGTTACGTTTATTGTGTCGAGATTTTTCCCCACACAGCGCGAGTACTCTACAATTTGTGTATTATAATAGTTTGATATTGCTTAAAGTTATTAAAAATTGAAATTATCGTTTTCTATAGACTGTAAATGTTTATAAGGAATACATAAAATTAAAAAATATTGTTCGTCAAAAACTGTGTTGCATGGTATCCGCCGCCGCAACGCTTGGATACCCTACTATGTAATTTATGCATGTTGTAATTTACTAATTTATACACGCTGTTACGTTCAACAAAATGCATATTTTGTAGTTTATTAATTCTTCCTTACGTGTATCCCTTGCATTGTTCTTATACATTTTTGAAAATTTAAGTACTACTCTAAAATTTAGTCATCCTGCTGTTATTGAAAAAGTATACATAGCTCACTCGAAATAATTCTTCCTTACATGAATTTCTTGTACTATATATACTTCAGTAGAGTTGGATTTATCTTATATAATATGACAACCCAAATCACCCGATCTGATTTAACCTGGCCCGATAAACACCCGAACCCGATTTATTATCGAGTCGGGTTACGGGTCACTTTTTAAATAGAATTTTTTTAAGCAATTTTTTTGTGTTAAAAATTTATATAATTAATTATAAAAAGAAAATATATAAATTATGTAATTTGGGTGGCCTAAAAACTAAACCGAGTTTAAATTCTGTTTTAATCGAATTTAAATTTAATTCGGTTCGATTTGGTTTTATCCAGAACTTTTTTTAACCAAACTAATCGAACCGAACATAGTTTACTTTAGTGATATTTTTGAAGATGGTGTTACTATAATTCTCATATGTCCTTGCCTATAATCATATGTCTCTATCTATTTAATGTCTTCATATAGTCCACTTGGATGACAGATTATATATATTATCATTTGAGATGTGTTGACTTGCATTTACTGTTTATTTTAAGCACAGTAGCTATAGTGTTACAGTGCTGGGCGAAAAAAAAGCCCAAAAAATTGAGCCGGCCCAATTAGTTTTTTTTTCCAATTAGTTTTTTTTTAAAAGTTATTCTTTGAAACATTATAAAGTATTAAAAAAGGGATGTGACTATTAATTATGCCTTTGATTAGAAATTAAATGGCACAAAAGGTGTACATTTATTTATTTAAGGGGTCACAATAATGTCTATAAATGATAGACTTATTTCAACATTTTTATTCAATACATACAAAATACATACAATTGATGTTCATGTGAACCTTATGTACGCTGCATAAAGTTCTATTATTTGAGGTCGAATCTTAGGAAGAAATTAGTCACGAATCTCACCAGCGTAAATAGTGGGAGCTAATATTCTTTAAGGACGGTGATTATCACGTCCTCAATTTCGTTCATATCTTTAGTAAAAATTCTGCCATATTCTAACAATCTTAAAGAATATTATCATGGATCAAAGTGCTGGTTTAAGGATGTTTGGAAGCGACACAATCAAACTGGACAGAATGGATGGGATGAACTTTACTCGTTGGAAGGAAAAGATGAAATTTCTGTTAACTGCGTTCAAGGTTTATTATGTCCTAGAAGGGCCACCTGTTGGCGTGATGACTGAAGAGGAACAAAGGAAGCGTGAACAAGATGAAACACTATGCAGAGGATACATTCTGAGTACCCTCACTGACCGTCTGTATGATCTATACACACCAATGACTTCTGCAAGGGAAATCTGGAATTCTCTTGAAGAAAAATACACCGCTGAAAAGGAAGGGGCAGATAAGTTTATCACTTTTAAATTCTTTGAATTTGCTATGGAAGATAACGTGTCTATTTTAGATCAAGTTCATGAATTTCTTATTCTGGTTTCTAAATTCAAAAATCTTAACATTGAAATCCCTGAAAAGTTATTGGTTGGGGCCATCATTACCAAGTTACCATCTTCTTGGCACAATTACAGAAAGAAATTGATGCACACTTCAGAGGATTTTACTTTGGATCAGATTCAGAAACATTTACGAATTGAAGAGGAAACTCGTATTCGTGAAAAGAATCTGAATGGTGCATCAAGTTCTAAGGTTAATTATGTTGATTCAGGAAAGAACAACAAAGGAAATGACAAGAAGAGGAAGGGTACATGGAATTCATCCAAGGACAACAAGAAAGACAAGAAACCATTGTCTGAGGTTGTGTGTTACAAATGTGGTGAAAAAGGGCATATCAAACGCTACTGCAAGAATCCCAAGAAGAAAAACCAGAATTCAAACAAGAAGGATGAATCTGCTAATGTAGTGGAACAAGTTGATACCACATAAATCACTGCTATGGTTTCTGAAATGAACATTGGAATGATTCAGGAACTGCATATGGCTAGTGTGACAACAACGGATGATTGGTGGTATGATTCTGGTGCAACTACACATGTTTGCAACAACAGAGACTTGTTCAAAACTTATAAGGAAACTAAAGATGGACATGAAGTTATGATGGGTGACAATCATACTTCAAAGGTTATTTGCACAGGAAACGTAGAGATCCAATTCACATCTGGAAAGAAGTTAACCCTTATGAATGTTCTTCATGTTCCTAACATTAGGAAGAATCTTGTTTCTGGTTTTAAACTTTGTAAAAGTAGGGTTAAGGCTGTGATATAATAGGACAAAGTGATTCTGTCCAAGGCCAATGTATTTGTAGGAAAAGCGTATGCTTGTGATGACATGTTCAAACTCAACATCAATAAAATTACTAGTTCTGCTTACTTGCCTGATTGCAATTTTATTTCCAGTTTTTATATTGAATGCTCAACTTTTAATTTATGGCATAATCGTTTAGGACACATAAATTATAGGGCTATGAAAGATATGTTAAAACAAGGCATTATATCCTATAATGGTGAACATAAAGATAAATGTGAAATATGTGTTCAAGCAAAAATGAAAAGAAAACCTTTTCCTAAGGTAGATAGACAATCTGAAATTTTAGAGTTAGTACATTCTGATATATGTGAATTGAATGGACAATTAACTAGAGGAGGAAATAGGTATTTCATAACTTTTATTGATGATTGCTCTAGATATACCTATGTTTATTTGTTGAAATCAAAAGATCAAGCATTCGAAACATTTTAAATTTATAAGGCTGAAGTAGAAAACCAAATAGGAAAAAAGATACAAATTCTAAGAAGTGATAGAGGCGGTGAATACTTTTCCACCGAATTTTCTTCCTATTGTGAATCACATGGTTTGATTCATCAAAGAACAGCACCATATACACCTCAACAGAATGGTGTTGCTGAAAGGAAGAATAGAGTTTTGCATGATATGTTAGTGTAGGGTGAAGCCTTGCTTACAACATGTCATGTAAGTAATAGAATAATTGCAAAGAAACTAAAAGTATCTCCTTATGAAATCTGGAAGGGTAGAAAGCCTAATATTAGCTATTTTAGAGTATGGGGTTGTTTAGCCTATTACAAGGTTCCCTTACCTAATACATCTAAATTAGGACCTAGAGGCTTAAAAAGTGTATTTGTGGGATATGCAAAAGATTCTAAATCTTATCGTTGTTTAGATTTAGATTCAAATGTTATTGTTGAATCAAGAGATGTAGATTTCTTTGAGAATAAATTTCGTCATGATTCAACAAGCACAAATCAAATTGTGACACAAATCCCACAAGATATTTCTGGTCCAAATTTGAACTCTAATAATAAGAGGAATATGGCAGAATCTTCTAGTGCACCTAGAAGAAGTGAAAGGGCTAGAAAGAAAAGAAATTTGGATCCTGATTTTATTAATTCTCAAGCTATTATCTTCCTTGTTGAAGGTGATAATGAGAATAATGTTGTTAATAAAATATCAGTTCTACTTAATGTAGAGTATGCACCTAAAACATACAAAGAGGCTATAACTGTAACACCCCCAAAATCAGGTAGCAGCGGAATGGTAACAATGGGGTGCTACGTCAAAGTACAACAATCAAGATATAAGAAACGACCATAAATGGACGTTTAAGACAAGATTTCATTCGATGCCATAGCAAAATATCAGAGTTTATACATTAGGTCCCATATGTTTTAAAAGTCATAAACATTTCAAGTACATATTTAATTAAACAACAACTTCATAATACCAAAAGATGACTTAAGTTTTTAAAGATAATAAAAGTTGCATTGAATATAGATAAACACAGAATCCGTCTTCATTGATATCCGCCACGGCTCCCCTCCAATCTTCATACCCTAGGACCTGAAATTACATGCTAAAAGTCAACACAAAGGTTGAGTGAAATCATAGGTTTATCGGTAAAAAGGGTGGACCACATCGATCGAAAAGGTAATTAGTAGACTATGAAACACTATTCAGTAGTCCAAACATTATTATTGCACTAAGCTCATGACCCCGAAGCCTTAACTAGATTTGTGCCCCAATCAGAATATAGGTCGCTTGCAACACTAACACCTTCAATGTTAAATGCACCTTGTTCAAACTAGGACCCAAGGGAAAGAAAGAATAAATTTTAACTTCTCCAAACCATTAATAATAACTAAATAAAAATGTGGCGATGTCCGTCTGGGATAGATCTATCCACAACACTCTGCGCTTACTACTCATAGCAATTATGGTTATGTAAAATAGGGACTTCACGGCATTAGGTAAAAACTTAGCATAATATTAGGCAGTATCTGGATAGCATACACTTTGTAAACCACTTTAAAACACTTAGAAAAACCCTTGTGTCCTATAGTAAAACAACAATGTAATTCACCGTAGATTTTGTTAAAACAATCACGTAGTAAAATGAGGGGCTATGGAACTCACCTCGAGTGAATGGTAATCAACAAGTATTCACAATAGAAAAATGTGTCACGAAGGAATCCGAAGGCAACCTAATCCAATATAGGTCGTATAAGTACTAAACACTTTGATCATTTATAGGTCGTATAGCTCATCATACTATCGTTCGGGCTATCATAATTAAGAGGTCATGTAGTGACGTATGAGGAGCTAGGACACTTTAAATCGTAAATCCAACAACTCGTCGATACGTCACCCCGAATAGGCCTCATTATGAAACTTGGTTCGCGCAAACTCACCCCTTAAAAATCATCTATATATGATATAAATGCACCAAGGGACGAAACCACGCGAGAGCAAGAAAACCGGAAGCAATATAGGGTGTTCCCGGGTCGTTATGTCCCAACGAGGCTTGAATGGAAAATCGAAAGACGATTGATGATTTGCGTATGAATGTCACAAGGAATGGATTAGGCACTAAAAAAAATAAGCAAATGCACATAAAAAATAGGCAAAGAGATTAAGCTAGAACAAGAATCAAAACTAGGAATGACAAAAAAAACACTTTAAAACTTTAAACTAAGACACAAATAAGCTCAAA